>JBBPJS010000618.1:0-15071 GCA_038088835.1 Singerocomus rubriflavus | reverse complement strand
GGACTGCGTGCAGCTTGAGAGGGAGTGTTGAAATAACAAGTGCGCGCACAGCCCGGACTGTGACCGGCATGAGTAATCACCAGTGTGCATATGGCTCATTGCACCACCATTCCTCGCAGCTATGGACCATATGGACACTCTCATAGCCTTTACCACGTACTTACAGTTTTCCTCATTCCTGTATCTGGAGCTCAGAAAGCTCCTTATATTCCCTTTTGGCTAATATTGTCTCTACTTCGTATATAAGACATGTGTTTCACATTCGAGCACCTCAGTCCGTTACATCATGCAACGACTGAGGTGAGTTACATACAGTCTGCTTTGATAGCTACATCTTGAGCTAACTCGTACATAGTTTATCTCTCAATAGGTGAATATATAGTCTGTTACATTGTGCAATGACTGAGTTTATCTCTCGATAGTCGTGCACTTGCATCACCTTGATCAAGATCTAATTCCTACATGAGCTGGACAATGTACATGAGCCAGGAGATGGCAAGTCCATTCAGATGCATGAAAATGACAATGACAGAACCAGAAAGGGCAGGAGACAACAGCGGATAAATGGTGCAACGAGCAACACACACATTGACTCGATATGAGTCAATACAAGGACGCTAGCTGGCAACTGGTCAGGTCCACATGAACAGCACAAGCATACAATGAGGAATGCACCTAGGCCATCCAAGCCACCCTCACATCATTCCAAATGACCTATCGATGATGTCAGCCCACTGTATCGACAAGGACGAATCAAAACGATTTGGCATCACCCTCGCCGAAGATCAAACATTTTGCCACCAAACTCGGACTGCATATCGCTTGAGGGGGGGTGTTGGAATTTGGCAAGCGCATCTACAGATGCGATCTTAGGTAATGCACAGGGACGTTCTCTGACATGAACTATCGCACACCTTTTTGTCTCCATTCTTGCTTACTCCATCGACTGATGCAGATCATCATATGATTACTATGCTGTTGAACACTGGATATGATCCGTACATTCCCATATGTACTTCGTTATTGTTTTCCTTTCGTATATAGAACTGATCGTAGTACTTGATCACCCCAGTCCGTCGCAATTCGTACACAACTGAGGTGAGATCATCCTACTATACTCGTACCTACTCGTACTGACTTGTACTTAGTCAGACCTACGATAGGTGAATACAAGCAGTCCGTCGCAATCCGTGCATGACTGAGTCAGACCTACGATAGCAGTTCTCACAATATGAACCACAGTTTATAGTTTATTGTGTGCGTGAGTATGCATAATTCCGCGTCGAACGTTCCAAATTTCCACCAAGTACTCCACAGGCCCACAGCTTGGCATCGCAGTGCCCAGCGCGGGTGTGGCTTGCGGCTCTTCAATATCTCACTTCATCAACATAACAAGTATCAAGTAACGCGCGCGATCGTTTTTCCGAAGTCGAAAGGATGATGGCATCAGATCGTCGAACTACAGTAGCGGCATGGCAACGGTACCTATTCAATTCAGCTTGTATGCCACATTTAGTGGACATGGGAAAAATAAAACCCATAGCCTAGAAGGGGCGATTTTCTGGAAGGTGCCGAAGGATAAACTTGGCTTGGTGTACCGAGAAGACAGTTCGCAGACTCTAAGTATGTGGTACTTGCACTGAAAACGCCCAAACGATTGTTTTGGGACATCGCATCTCTGTACTGCCTTCGGATCACAGACAAGGACGCATTAGCAAACACCCTAGAACCCAGGAAGGTATTGTATTAGATATTTTGGTCATGAGCTTGGCCGATTTAACGTGATCAAATCCGTAGGGACGTCCTAGAGTGGGTATCAATTTGTGCCTTTTTTTCGTCTACGATCCCTTCTGCTTGGTTTCCGACTTTGTTCTGTACTACCAGTAGTGATTCAGCAGCATCACCCTGAACGTTTCCCTGACGTCCCTGAGAAAAATTTCTCGCGATCATAGCGTACTGTTCATGCTTGGCAAGTAACTTTGAAGTACAAAGCGGTCGTTTATCGTCCTAAAGGAGGCAGGTTGACGGTCACTGGCAGGAATCGTTCCTAAAACCAAGAGAAATCTCGACCCCTCCGTAAACATACATCTTCTCACGCCGCTTGGGCCTTTTGTATGATATCTCCGACACTTCTTGTTATCCCTGGCGTCAGGTTTCCCTCCCTTTCTATTCTAAGTATTTCCTTGTAAACGAGCGCTTTTAAAACCAGGCTTAGGAGATGAGTAGACAAGTAAGTGCGCTGAGAGAGGTAACTCATGGACGAGTAGGAATCATGCTCAAGAACACTCAGCACTGATATGCTATGCTAAGGGACTAAGAGATCAGACAGATGGCATTAATATACCTTCAGGGTGAAATTAAATAGGCAAGGAAGAAAATATTGACGAACAGGAACAGAGGAAACAATGAGATGCCCTCATCCCTATCTTCATCAAGCTGCCAATTAATCCATGCACCCTTCTATTTTGCACTATCCCAAAGCTGTCGATGGCACCACGTAGCCAGCCAAGTCCGCTTGAATTTCTGCGTCTGAAGAATCGCCTAAGTGCACGATGTTTTCCATATACGTCTCACGTTCACTCATCACGTTTCTCTGTTATGAGGACAAGATCCACAAGCATCCACAATTGGCACTTTGTCGTTGCCGCCGTAGGGATTATCAATACCATCGGTGATAAGAGGTGGATGGGCAAAAACGGCAATTGAAACAAGTAAGCGAAGTAGAAAACACACTTACGATCTGCCCACTTTGCTCGGTGTTCTTTATGAGTACCATGTGTCCCGTTTTCGACGCAATGATGCAAACTTAAGAGCGATACTAAAAGACACGTGGGATACGAAAGCTTAGAGCTCACGTCTTCACTGCCACACCTTGTCAATTGTCTGCAATCGGCACCATGGCCACATCCAGAGGACTACCGTCCCTTTTATTTTCAACATCCGAGCTCAACCCTTTGCTGGTGTCCTAAGAGGATGAAAGGCGGTGATGAGGGTCGTCGTCGACATCCATCGACGATTTGACAGTTGAATGGGGATCTTTGATTTTGTCTCCATCATTCCTCCCTTCCCCCATCATACTGAGGCGATCAATCTTCGTGGATGTCATGGTTGGCAGTCCAACGGCTCGCTGCGACGCTGCGTGGTGAATGCGAATCTTAGCATGGTGATATGTACAATTCCTCGAGAAAAGAGGGTGTCTAGGGGTAAAAGAAGGGATAAAACTTCAGGACATATGCACGTACTTTGATGGCCGGAACAAGCCGCTTAGAGTATGCATGTTCCACAACGTTCGTGGCCGACTTTTTCCATCTATCAAGGACCAGGTTCAAAATGAAAATTCAACGGGTATACAGCCAGCTAACTGACCTACCACAGCTGTCCCTTGGAGCTCCTCGAGATCCTCTACACCATAGAACATCGTGGCATCAAACATTATAGGAGAATATGCTTATACGGTGTTCATTTCGTTTGTACGTTACCCCTGCTCTGTCTGCCCTCACATCATGGATAGGATCAACTATACCCAACCTTTATGTGATTCATGTGCGTATCAAACAATCGAACTAACGAGAGAAGGAAGAACGTTTGGGTTGAAAGTGTGATTGTGCGTGGGTGTATATCCTTCCTGTGAGATGAGCACCATTCGAACGGTGGGTAATTCAAAGTCATGGTGGCTCAAAGCTACCACCACCAGCACCCACCAGAATGTCGCACATTGCTATCGCTCCGCGTGCACTTCTTGAGAACCCAGCGATTCTCATAAATCTCCTATTGACGTACCTGTCATTAGACCTAAACCACTGCACTGACGCGTCGATGTCTGCGTCCTCCATGATGCTTTGACACCACTAGCGTCGTATAGTGGCGCTGTTGAAGGTGATGTCACGTGCCAAATGAATATCAGCAATGCCTACCTTCCAAAACAAGACACGAACATCCTCGAAGGTTACGGAACAGTCAACTATCCACTTGAAGATGATGGACCCCCTGTTGCGCACATTCTCCTTTGATCCAGAACATTACCAATGAGTGCTGTTGATTCATATAAAAAGGAAATGTGTACGATCTTTTCCCTCATCAATCTCGTCTCAACTTTCACAAACGATTCCACTTCTAAGCATCCATCGACTCCCGATCATCTCAGCTTCAAAGATTTCACAAATGTCCCTAGTCGACTTCTACTACGACCCAATAACTGAGCTCGACCGCCTCTTTGGAGACACTTTCACGGTTCGGTTCAGTCCCCGCGCCTGTGCTTCCTCGACAGAGGCCAGACCTACCACACCAGCACGTCCTAACACCTACCGCCCGAGGTAGTTCAGATCCCTTTATTTTGTTCTCATATTTACTGAACCTCTTCTTCAGATTGGATCTTTATGAATCCAAGGATGCCAACATCATAACGGCAACCTTTGAGCTACCAGGTTTGACGTCAGAAGGTGTCGCTATCGATGTCCACCAGAACCGTCTAACCGTATCCGGCGAGTCAGCCAGTTTGGACTCTCAGGGAGAGGGGGAATACGTCGTTCGTGAGCGACACTCTGGGAAATTCTCCCGGACATTGCAGCTTCCCATTAGTACCAAGGTGAGCCCATGCTCTGCGCTTTCCCTTTGTGTTGGGTACTAACACAGTATGTCAGGCTGAGGATGTGAAGGCCAAGATGGAGAATGGCGTCTTGATCGTTACGTTTCCAAAGACGTCTCCCGAACAACAGGCTGAGCGCATCACCATTCAGTAGACGATGCCTCACCCACATGAACTCGCCTCCGATGGAATCTGCTATTAAATCACTACTCTCTAAGTAAATATAGCAATGAGCATAGTCTCGGAGCTCTAATGTAAAGTAGCCTGTGCTCCGTCCAATCTTAGCTCCTTTATTCCACATTGAGAAAGATCACGCAATATCGACAACGCTTGCAACCAGGGGCAAAGCTCCCGTCTGACGTACTGTACATCTAGAATATAAAGAACAAGACCTTTCTGGTTGAAAAGTTCTCTTGTAGCTACACAACAATTCACCCTTCGTGTCATTCGGACCAGTGTAAAAGGGGGTGAAGCCTCGTGTCTTCGTCGGTTCGAATCATGGAAAGATCCTGTGACTGTTGCGGTCAAGTAACCTTGACACCCTTAAATGAAACATATTAGAGAGTAACGACTTAGAGAGATAAAGTATAAAACCATGCGAAGCGAAAATTTGGACTACCAAGGTGACAGCACCAATGCTGTGACGAGGATATGACATATTGCGATCCAATGTCCAAAGTTCATCCATGTCCATCTACCGTACGTCGACCATACGAATGCTGTCTATCAATTCGACCAACGATGTTTCCACCCGGATTTGAACCATGACCAAACTATCCACAGCAATGCGACTGTAATGTGCACGCGCCAGCGGTGCCAGCAAGAGGGCCCCAAACGGCTGTCTCAACCGGACAATGAGCCGCAATGCACGTGTACTGAGGTCGAGGCGAGAGACATGGTGCGAGAAATCCTGATCAAGGAGTGGGCCAATCCAGGGATGGACGAGAATTAGGCCCTCCATCCCGGATAAGTCATCTGCAGTCTTGATTCCTACATCCCTGAGTATAGATGTCGTCGCACGGTAAACGCGCAAGTCGAACCCGGAATCCGTTCCTGGGGCTAGGGCGAGGTCGACAAGGGGAAAAACAATGCCAGGGAGTTTGAGTCGACCAGCAACAAGTGATAGTGGGGGGAGATCATACAGTCGCTCATACAGTGTAGTCGCCAGGGAGAGATTAGGACAGGACGAACGCAATCCTATCACCATGTTTTCCATCCCAGCGGTCTCAAAGAGTGGAGAAACATGTGGTGGCACAATTTGGCTGTAAACAGTGAGGTCGGCAGGGAGGTAGCTGTAATGACTACCCGAACTTCCAGTCCAAGCAAGGAGTGAGACATTGTCCGATCGTGTCAGAATATACTCCAGGAGGCGTCCAACCGCCTGATTACCCTCGCCGTAGATGATTGGGATTGCAACATTGAAGATACCAAGCAACGAGTATGCAATGTCTTCCTCCCGTGTTGCCTTGCGTTTGAAAGCCAAGTAAAGCTTCTCCCGCACCCTGTCCAAGCCCGGACGAAGTGTAGCCAACTCATAAGTCGCAAAATTCATCGCCTGTTCCATCTCAGAAAGAACCGCTTGTGACTCCTTGTGATTGTACGTCTCTAACCCAAGGTATGGCTTCCAGTCCTCGGTATAAAACTGGACAGCTTCTGCGACAAGGTATTCCTGGTATGTCCATGCGCGAGTGTTCCAGATACTTCCCCACAGGTCCCCAGATTCCTGGGACTCTGACAAGACACCGAGGAGATGGACAACGGTGAGGAACGAGCCACGATATCATCTAAACATGGCGACCAACGATTCTCGCTGTATTGTCTTGTCAAGTCAGTTAATACAACATGTGTCGCTCCAGGCCCAATGCAGGCAAAGGGAGCGCACGAGCTCACAGAACTTTCGCAGCTTGCTGTTCTCTGGTAGGTCATAGATTGAGATATAGCTGGAATGTTGGCTCATGGGCTTGCCACCTGTGAGAAAACATCCGTATTGGTAAAATAACTTCACGGTCCTCCTGATACACGCAAGGTCAAGTTGAGTGATCATCGAAGATCGTAGCTTGTCATAGATCGACAATTCATCGAATGCAACTGCTTGTTGTGATCTATGATAGAGACGACCAGTGGAGGTATCAATAATGACACATGGCAGGTGGTAGATAGTCTCCTCGACCACCTCTTGAATAGTGGCTGTGGCATCGACATACTGATCACGAAGTACTACGGTAGATAAAAAGGTCAATAAACGTTGCTCCACACGATACAAACGAAGTGCACACCGCGAATGTGTGGATCGGCTGACTGCTCGAGCTTTGAGAGCATTATCTTGAACGCCCTGAATGCTTCGCTGTGGCGCCCCATGCCATGTAGCGCTACATGCTTTCTCTTGTGCCCTTCATAGGCTGATGAATCAAGTTCGATGGCCTGGATAGTATGGATCACCGAGATTCGTAGAGCAGTGCATGAATACAACACATACCTTTTCAGCGTCAACTAGTGCCTCCTCCCACAGACCCGTGATTGCTCGCGCTTCACTTCGCTTGAGGAGGACATCAGTTCGATTTGTCGGATCGAGTGTCAACGCGTCAGAGTACTGTTTGATGGCTGTCGCGTAGTTCTGAGCGCCAATGGCATTATTACCGAGCTCCACTAATTTCGCAATACAACATGCCCTAAAGTCTGGATGAATAGTTTAGGAGCACTTCAAATTAGCCTTCAGTACATTGCAACGGAAATGACACACCAAGTTCCCACTGAGCTCGCCCATTTGTGTCCTCTGGTATCTCGCTCTGCATTTGGCGGAAACATTCGATTGCCTCCGTGAGGCAACTGTTCTCCTCAAGAACATCGCAAATCACCTGATAGACGGTAACCTAGGCAGCTGGAACTGGACAGAGGGTTGGTGTACAGTTACAGATTATCACATAAAATATACCTTAATAGCGGTGCTCAACGCTTCATTGGGTGTGTCTTGGACTAGTATTGCGCCCACTTGATTAGTAGAGTGCCTGGGATCGGAGGGATAAGCAACAGGGCAGTAGAGTACGGTCGCTTCGTCTTGCCTCTCGGCCTTCAGCGCCTCATCGCCAAGTCCTTCTAGTGTCATAATGCATCGATTGGAAAACTCTAATGGGCAGGTTGAATATTTTATACTAATGTGTGACATAGAGCTCACCATCAAGCCAGTTCATGATGAACTTGTTATTTCTCACGTCCTTACTCCAGGTATTTGTGAACTCGGAGAGAGAAACTGCGACATCAATTACGCGGTCTTCGGCATATAGAACTTCGCACTGGTGTTTCTGTTCGTGCGCATAATTAATCTCAGCGAGGCAATTAGCTCTATGTTGCGAGTCGGTATGCCGAGTGCGGAGTTGCTCGACGGTCTCTTCAAGATGTGCGATTTTGATGTCTAACAAACACAAGTGTCAATAACGCGCGAGTGAAGATGGTGATAGGCGCACTCAAGTCTGTCCTCCTGTGCACGAAGGGACTTGATGACTTCGTTGAGGCTATCCTTGTCCTGCTTGGCTGCGCATTGTGAATCAGAAAGCTCTTTATGTAGGCGCTGAATGACTTCTTCGAGATGTACGATTTCTTGATCTAATGATTTGAACATCATCGACACCGAAGCCGAGATGGTGATGACCCACTAGAACTCCGTATACTAGGCGACTGGGTGGTTTCTAGAGGACTAGCATTTTCTACCTCCATGCACTGCACTGTCTGTTCAGAGAAAACCCGTGAGAGTCAGAAAACAGCTTGTCAGCAAGAAGGATCCAGGATAAGCTGTTGGTAGGAGTATACATACGTAGTCGAAGTAGACATGCGGAACCACGTCACGTATATTCCGCAAGGTGATTATACTGCCTCCACCCGTCACAACGTTGAAGTCTGCGGAGATAGCCATGCAGTTGACTATGGCTGAATGCTGGATGACAGACCCGATTTGCTTGTGTGTCGTGGTGTCCCAGAACGAGACCGATGAATGCGCGGAGGTTGCGATGAATCTCGCGTTACCTGCCAGGGCGATGCAGCTACCCCAGTAGCCGCTGTGAATGGACCACTTCGAAAGCGTGGTTCCGGTTGACGCGTCAAGGCAACTGATATTACCGTCGCGAGATAAGATGAAGAGATTCTTGCAGTTTCCAGACCAGACGAGGCATTGGTTATACTTGTGAAAAGAATAGACCATGATTTGAACGTCGACGAGGAGGTCGCCATTCTGAGCGTCGTAGATGCGAACAGAGTTGCACTTCCATGTGGCAGTAGCGAGGAGGTGTCCGTCAGGCAAAATTTTGGCTGCACAAACGTCGTTCTTGTGCTGCAGCGGGCCAAGCAGTTGCTTGCCAGTAGTGAGGCTAGTGAGCGACCAGACGCAGGCAGACTTGTCATCCCCTGCAGTCGCGATTCTCGTCCCATCCGGCGAGACATCCACTGCACGCACCCAATCCCCATGCGCTTTGAACTCGTTCACCCTTTCGTCGCTCTTTGCGTTCCATACCACCACTTGGCCGCTCCCTGTCCCGCTAACGAGCCACTTTCCGTCTCGTGACACTGCGATGTTGTTAACCTTGTTCCCCACATCCATTGACGCCTCCACCTCCTTGCCATCCACTACTTGCCAACGTCGAATCTTTCCCTCATTATCACCGCTCACGATGTGCTTCCCATCAGCGAGGAAGGCAACCGAGTATATCCCGTATCGACTATCGATTTTGATCGATTTCGCTTCCGCCTCGTGAAAAGCACCAGAGGAACCACTTCCACTTGATTCTTGGGCCCCCATCAGTATCGTACCCCGAATATGTTGTTCACCTGCTCACCATTCACTGATAGCTGGCCTTCTCTCGAAGACATCCTTGAGGGTGATGGAAGAGGGATGGCGGTGGCCTACTTGTGATGCTATTTGTCGCCTTGTATGCGCGTGCCTCATCGAATCACATCAGGTAATCCCTGTGTTCTGGACGCTTGCACTCATCTCACTCCCAGTTCCCACCCACTCTTGTTATGTTATAGTGATCGTCGTATTGTCGATAGCCAAGATTATGCTTAATGTCAAGGAACACGAAGTTGTGGTGGAATGAACTACCCAGCTTGGAGTCACTGAATTTGATTCACGAATGCATTCCACCACACTGTCAAATGTTACCCGTCGTTGGGACATCACAGCATGTGCCACTGGTATTCGTCTCTTAATTTTGCCGTGTCTACAGCAATCATCACCAGCGACTTTCCAAATGCGAGCGAAGGTGGTCCTGGAGAATAGCGCACTGGTAGACTTCTCACCACCCATCTGAGGTGAAACGGCGCATTAACCCTTCGGATTGGTCATGGCCGTCACTTCATACGTTCCAGTTCGTCCCTCCCCCAATACCACACTCGGCGACTCGCCAACCCCGACAATAGATATCACCGGCGCCACCAAGATGGCAAAAGCCGAGGCGGGGTTATACAAGTGCTAGAAATACGTAGCCAGTCAACTCTTATCCGACGCGCCAAAGGCGAATGTTGACGGTGGACAACCCTACGGCGCATCTCGAACGGTGATATGGCCCGGACACGTAGCATCCCGTCTTTCGCACATGGTCGTAGGTCGAGATCAAGGTAGTATTTGCACTAGTAAGTAGTGTCGTTTGACTCTTTTACTACTTGCAGCCCGGAAATGATCCTGTTATGGCTATAGTTCAGCCCTTGGCATCAGGTCACACGACTTCTGCACGCGCGTATATAGTTTATGATGAGAACATCCTCCTCATTGTTGTGCTATTGTACTCTGAGCGTGAGGAACTTGTACTCCCTGCTCTTAGTTCGATAACACATTAACCCGCCCCTATCAATAATATAGACAGACACTTACTTTCTTCGGAACGGCTCATTTCTTGTTCTTCCATTCGGCAACCCCCGGTGAGTGTTTGTATTGCGGTACGTACTGGTCAATAGGTCTACGCCAGGTCCCACGATATCAGATGAATCTCGATAGCTCTAAGAGGTGATCGGAAAACGACATGAGCCCAGCATATCCCTTCACCACGTCCCCCCATGGATCCAATTGAATGCGTTCTGGATAGTCCCGGCGCTAAATACCCCATTTACCTCAAGTCCTCACTTGCCCCACGTGGTCATTTTCATTCTGCACGCCAACACCAAATGAGGAAGACATTTTTTTCTCACTTCACACGCACCACGTCGAATTGAGTCAATCGTCAGAGAACGAATGACGGCATACAGTATATGTATGTGCGTTTGCGGGAAGGTTCCGTGCGGCTCCATTTCATGGGCCCCCAGTCATGGGAACTCTACCACCGCGTCCAAGTATCACTTGTATGTACTGATCATATTTTTTCCCTTCGGCACTAAGGGACAAAATGCGCGCAAACTTTCTTTCCCAAAGGGGACGATGGGATCAGATCATCAAATGATCATGAGTAGTATGGCAATTGTACTCATCCAATTCAATTCTTGTGCTTCATTTAGCGGATATTAGTGCAATAAAACCCTGCAAGGTTTCATAAATGGCAAGTTTTCAGGAGTTAGACCGTGACTTACTATATGGGATGAGCCAGCTGGAAATTAGTGCACGACTAAGACATTCCCAAAGTACTAATCTATCGAACCAAATATGTCGCCCGTGTTTCGGAGATCCAGTCAATCGTCACTTTGTGTGTACTGCCTTCGGATCATACGCTGATGGTGCATTAGCAAACACTCCATCAAGAAAGTTGCCCCATTGAGATTGTCAGATGTCTGGGTCAAGCCTGGCCAATTCAATGTAATCAAAAGCGTGCTGATATGTATCCTGGAAGTGAAAGGAATTCCAATTAACGGGAAAAAAATGATTGAACGAGTGGACAAACACTGTTTTTTTCTATCTCTAATCCCCTTCAGTCCGATTGCCGACACGCTTCCTGCTGCTAACTGTCTCTTCACCGCCATCTTTACACCCTTAATGGTTGCCTAACACTCCTGTCTCTCTCATTATCCCACGATCGCAACGTGTTGTGTGCACTTGCTACTGTTTGAGGGGAAAAGCAGCAGCTCACTGTCCTAACGGAGGCGTGTAGGTAGACCAATAATTACAAATATTTCTAATATTTCCCTGTTGTCTTTGAAATTGGTGAAATGATGAAAACGTATGAGAGAAACTAAGATACACCAGGAAACAAGACGAGATCAGGCTCACGCCTTCGCTTTTCTACCTCGCACTCTGGATATTTGCCATCGGCACCATGGCCACATCTGAAGGGCCCTCTCCATCCTCCGAATCCAAGCCAAGACCTTTATTACATAATGTCCTAGGACAAAGAAGCGTTAAGGATGAGTGCTGTCAATGTCAACAGACAATCCGTATGAGACCTCCCAACGGGGATATTCAGCTTCGTCTATCACCCCCCTATCTCCTACCTCACCATTGTGGTCTGTGTCTTCCTCGACGTTGTCGTCATCAGTCCAATAGCGGACTGTGAAGACTGTGAAACTGCGTGATAAAATGCGAGCTCCAAGTACGGTGATATGCATCAAGGGTATACTATTTTTCATGATGAGAGGGTGGGAAGAGAGTGTCAGGACCAAACCAAAGCCTTAGGGCTACGCGCTCAAGGTAGATGGAGAGAAATGAATATATCAACCTGAGGAGGCGTTGTAGTACCGACAGGACTTATATATCTACAGTATCGAAAGCTATGCATTACGAAGGGTGAATGGCTATGATAATAGAGTCGTACGTTGAACTGGGTAGGCTGTGATACCGGCTGTGTAATAGACTGGTCCCTGGTATGTATGATAACCAGGGTGTGAGGTAACAAGGCTATGAAGACAGAAAGGGGAAAAGGATCGGAATCTGACAATTCCTTGGTTTCTCACCTATATGAACAGTAAATAGAGAGAAGGTATCAGGTAGCGAAATACAGTTCCTCGCTGTTGCGACTACCTAGCACTCGGTTTGCACTGATACGTACTAGTCGCTTAATGAGATGGTCTCTCTTAGTCGATCAAGCAGCTTACCACGACATACAACAGGTTACTATAATACAAGTACAAGGAATACAGAAAGCTAGGACCAAGATTGACCCAACACGCTGTTGGACTAGCAAGCGCGCACGCAGCCCGGACCGCAACCGGATCAACCAATCACCGTTGTATCGCGTATATTCGTTCCTATCTCTTTTCCTGTGCTGATCTACAGTACAAATCATTGATGTGATGCTACTGTGAGAATTGCTATCGTAGGTCGAGACTCAGTCGTGCACGGATTGCGACGGACTAAATTTGTATTCACCTATCGTAGGTCGAGACTAACTACAAGTCAGTACGAGTAGGTATGAATACAGTAAGACATCCTCACCTCAGTCGTGCATGGATTGCGACGGACTGGGGTGATCGACTACAATGGTCGGTACTATATACGAAAGGAAAACAATAAAGCAGTACATGACGGGATAAACGGATCATATTCAAGTTCAGCGGCGTAGGGGAGAACAAAAGAACGGGCGATAGTTCACAATGAAGACGACCCTGCAATATCAGGAGTGTCTAGCTACCCTTCTAAGTGGCTTAGTGATATTGCGAACGTGACCAATGTTACAAATAATTCTGAGTCGCGGCAGATGTGCTATAAGCGACTTATAAACCTTGGCACAAACTGTTACACTTTTTCTCTACTTGTACTACTATCACCAATAGGTCGTGCTACGCGTTACCGGCGCGACCCGTATGCCTCTTCGGACTTCGGATGCTGACTCATCCTTTCCCATTCACACCATTGACTGTGCTTCTACTTCTGCTCTTCTTTTCTGCACACAGCTTGGTCACATGTTTGTCAGCATCCTTCCTTTTCTTTGTTCTCTTTGCACCAGTTACACTATTGGTTACCCAGCAGTCAGATCCATCCTGCACTGGCCCTAAGCCTTGGTCCATGCACAACATATGGTACTATAATTACCCAGTACAACTACATAATATGATAGCTTTCATCTTCCTTGTACCACTTGTACACTGTACCTCAAAGCAATCCCAATTGCTTGAACCTCCACTCATCCTGCAAGTGTCCAACCTATGTTTGACAGCTTGCTTTCCTTGTCTTAAGGCTGCTACATGTTTCAGCCACCTCACCCTTTGAACCTTTAACTCTATGTAGCTTAGTTCAGAGACTTCAAGGGCTACATGTTGTCTTGCCCAAGGCAATACATAACAAAAGATGAAAGCTAATCCAAATGCATCTAGTATCAGCTAGCATGCTCCATCTCCCATAATGTCTCAACCCCAGCACCCCACTATCAACCTTTGGTGGTCTCCATGCATCAGTGTTGCAGAACCAAAGAGTTACACTACTCTGCCAAATAATCCAACCAACCTGGTGGATGACCAGAGATATAGGACAGAGCTAAACCATGAATGTTGAATAAAAGAAAAGATGCTAGGATAGTGTGAGGGAGTGTGAATAAAGAAAAGAGCTGCATGTTAGGGGGACTTCCTATATGAGAGCTCTAGGACTACTCTTGCAAGTTTTTGATAACCACTAGACTATTGCACTAGAATTCTGTTTTCCTTCTAATACTAATACTCTAATGGTACTAGTATAATTGTAGTTGAATCTTGGGGTGAGGATTCTGGTTCTTGGATAATCATGTAGTTATTTGCCAGGTTACTATCCTTGAGAATGAGGGCAGTGTCACCATAGACACATGGGTGTGTTTGTATAACCCCAATGTATATCCCAACAAAAATGTGGTATCATCTGTGGCATAACTTATCTGTAAACAAAGATACTAATATGATAAGATTCTATAGCAGTGAGAGCTTCTAAGGATTACAGGTATAACATTGAGGAACATTATGATGGAGTTCCTTGTTATGTGGTCTTTAATATGATAAAGGTTTGATACTTTCAATGAATGTCTTTCATACTTCCAGATACTGGGTTCTATTCTGGACATGGTACAAGTTGGCTCACTAGCCTGATGTTGGGTGGTTTGATGGTGTAAGGATGATACAATAATTCAATTAGAGGAGGGGAGAAAGGTTAGCTTTATCTCCAGACATGCCTCACTCCTAGGGATCCAATGAAGGACTGGTAGGCAAATAGCTGTCCCTTACTTGTACTCATCACTAGGCCACCTTGATAGGCAGGGTAGGAGAGGAGGAAACAAGTGGATTAGGCTAGGGGAACAGCCTGTACTCATAACCCCTTATATATATTACAAGATAGTGCATGGACCATGCTATACACTAGGGTCTAGGGTATATGTGATTAATGCTATTGGCTATACTATATGAAGGGTAGTGTCCATGAGGAAAACATTAGGCATCTCATTGTAGAATGGAAGGAATGGAGATGAAGATGTAGGGACTAGGATAGAGGGGATGATTGATCACAAGATGTGATGATTGAGGAGTGGGTGTTATGACATCATACATTTCCTTTATACTTTTCTTTCTTTTCTTTTATCTTATCTTTATCACATGATTAGGTCACGTGACAGGTCATGTG
>JBBPJS010000617.1:0-15075 GCA_038088835.1 Singerocomus rubriflavus | reverse complement strand
TACCCCTATCTGATATGATGGATTGGGGAAGACTATGTGATGCACCAGACATAGTCCCTGAATAAAATAGCCAGTTTCTTGAATGATATGATTTTGGAACATGGGATAAAAATGACTTTCTTGGAAAATTGATCAATAATAACACATATAGAGTCATTGCCACAGATGATTGGGAAGCCCAAAACAAAGTCAATGGAAAGATCCTGCCAGGGTTTATCTGCCATTGGTAAAGGCAAAGATTTTTGACCTGAAGTATATTGATGTCCTTTCACAATGGCACAACACTGACAAGATAATATATAATTTTTCAAATCTTTTGTGACACCAGGTCATGTAAAGGTTCTAGACAATAAGTGAAGAGTGCACACTTGACCAGCATGTCCCACCAAAGAAGAATCATGATATAGCAAAAGACATGATATTCTCATATGTTTAGGCACATAGATTTTTTGATTTTCATTCATAAATAGCTCTTTCTAATGATTAAAAGAAAAACCAAATGGGACATGATCATTCATGGTTCTGGTGGCTTGTCAAATATCCATTAAAAAAGGAGAGGAAAGAGTAATTTGATTTTGAAAGACTTTAGGGGGTAGTATGATGATGTTGGTGTTTATTTTTTCTGCAGCTTTCCTATAGTCAGATCTGCAAGACAGAGCATCAGCACAGCCATTTTGCACACCCAGCTTATACTGAATCATAAAGTTATATTCCAATAATAAGGCATGTCACCATGCCTGCTATATAGAAAGATCTTGGGGTTTTTTCTAGAATTCAAGATTTTTATGGTCTGTCCAAATCTCAAAATGCGAAAGCCCTAATAGATAGTGCTGCCATTCTTGCAAGGCATGAATAATTGCCAGCAATTCTTTGTCATAAATAGGGTAGTTTCATTTTTCTTTTGAGAATGAATGTAAATAAAATATACAAGGTTTTTAGAGATTATCTTTGCATTGTTGAGACAAAACAGCCCCTGTGGCTAGATCAGAAGCATCCACCTCGATTTTCATGGGCCTAGAGATATCGGGAAATATAAGCAAAGGTGCTGTGATGAAACAAGTTTTAAGTATATCAAACACTTTTTATTGTTCCTCTTTTCAGAGAAAGAGTTGATTTTTCTTTGTTAATAATGTGAGAGGCTTAGATATTTCAGCAAAGTTGTTGATGAAGTGGTGATAATAGTTACATAGCCTCAAAAATGATTGGACATTTTTTAAATGCTGAAGAGTGGGCCAGTCCAGAATGGCTTGTACTTTGCTTTGCTGCATTTCAACACCTTCTTTAAAAACAACCATGCCTAAAAAGTTGACTTTGGATTGTGAAAAATGACATTTGGAGGGTTTGGCATATAGGTCATTATCTCACAATCTTTGTAGAACTTCACAGATAATTTCTTTATGTTATTCTTTCATTTTGTTTTTTGTGAAAACATTCACATCATCTAAATAAATGAGAATGCAGACCCACATGTCATGGTATATATCATTCATCATTTGCTGAAAGGTGGCTGAAGAGTTGGTCATTTCAAAGTACATGACCAAAGATTCATATAAGCCTTCTAGAGTTATAAAGGCATCTTTCTATTCATTCCCTTTCTTGATTTAAATGTTATTGTACCTCCAACATAAGTCAAGAGTGGTGAACATATTGGCTTCTTTTAGCCAATCAATAAGCATAGAAATGAGTGGTAGCAGATATGCATTTTTGATGGTTTCTTTATTAAGGTAACGATAATTCATGACCATTCATTTCTTCCCATTTTTCTTGAGTATAAAGAATATGGGTGCAGTTTGAGAAGACTTAGAAGGGCATATATATTCTTTCTTCAGTTCTTTCTTCAGAAAAGTACAAACTTTTTCTTGTTCTATTTTGAAGAGAGGGATAATGTGACCCTTTTTTGAAACAAAGTCTGGTTTGAGATCTATGCCATGATCCCAGGGTTTTCTTTCTGGCATACATGTAGATTCAGATTTAGAGAAGACATTGAGGAAATTATGATAAGCTGCTGGTACAGCCTTTTTTAACTCTTATTCTTCTTCCTTTGAGATAGTGCATATGGAGGTAGTGAGGAGCTGGTGTTGTTGACAATGTGGAGTGCAATGAGGGAAAAAAATAGTTTTATTGACCTAGTTGATATTAGGATTATGTCTGAAAAGCCAGTCATATTCTACAATTATCTAATGAGTTCCTAGTGTGGACACTAAGGTATCTAGCATTTCTATATGCCCTTGAAGTATTATGGCAATAGTGATATAATGCCAAAGTGTTCTCTGCATATTGATGGAACCATCTGCATTTATTGCTTCTAGAGGCCTTATTAGTGGTTTCTTTTCCAGTTGATATTGATTAACCACTTTAGAATCAATAAAAGTATTGCAGGTATTAGAATCTAATAGTGCTTTCAAAGCTACTAATCGATCTTGCCCTTGGTATATGAAGTTAATATTGCATGGGATGTTAAACTCTTCATAATGAGTAAGGGTTTTGCTGTTATCTATAGGGGGTTTATAAGTTAAAGAAGCAATTCTTACTGACCTTACAAAGAAATTAAGTACACTATTTTTCTTTTCTGATGCCACACTTGTTGAAGATGCCTTCATAGAAATACCAAAGGCACACTTTATTGCAGAATATAATTCAGAACTGTTGAAGTCTGAAGATACATTAGTAGTAATTGACCACAGTAATTGAATTGTCCTTCAACTAAAGTTACCCCTATTCACTTTAGTCTGAGCTAATTTAAAGACACTTGTTCTGCTTGTTTTGCCTTTATTTCTGCCCCAATCTTATCTCTCCAATATGCTTCAGCTTCTTCCATTGTATATTGGACACATGAGGCCATTATTTGGGGGGAGAAAACTGCTTGTGCTGTGACCACAGCAGAATCCCTTATATTGTACAATTATATAGTGTGCCATCCATTGGCATTCAGTTGCTGTGAGAATTTGGTGCCCACCATGTAGTTTTGGACATATTTCTATGGAGACACATACTCTCCCCATTGATTATATGTTCCTTGTTAACATACTGGGAATCAACATGGAAGCTTGCAATCTCTTGCAATATGTCCTAACCCATTGCAGTTGTAGCACTGTACATTCAGGTTTATAGGATTCTTAGATGGAAACCTTTGTGGGTCTCAGTTTATGATAGGACATGTTTGTTGTGCTTCTATGTCCATGGGAGCTCCTCTCCCAGATTGCATTCCTATGGTGGTAAATTTTGGGTTGACTGTAGGGGGACATGTAGCTGGATTATAAAGACAGGGTATGAATGGTGGTCTTGCTCCATTGGGAAATGGAGGTCTAGAAGCAATCTGAGGTGGATGGAAGGTAGAGAAACTTCCCCTTTCTTCTTTCTCCTTCTTGAAGACAAGTCCCACTTTCTTTACCAGATCTTTGAAATCTTCATATAATGCATTAGAATCTTGCAGATTGATCTGATGATATACTGGTCTGTCTACTAGTCTCTTTAAGAGCATTAAGGCATGATCCTCAGATATTTCTGCCTCTTTTACTAGTAGTTCAAACTGACTAAGCCATTCAAAAGTGTTGCATCCTTCTTGCATTAACTGTTCTAGTTTGAACAGTTGTTCATAAGCTAATGAGTTGATCTGGAAATATCAACTGAACTCCTTTTTTAGTCCTTTCATTATTGGCCATGCAAGATCTCCTTGTGGAAATCCTATAAGGGCATTTCCTTCTTTGTCCAATCTAGGCTTTTTTTCCAATTCCTTATATTCTTCTAACTTGAGTCATGCAAACAACTGTGCTTTGATTCCTTTCAATCACAATAGTATTGCCACAATGTGGAGTTTATCAGTACTCCACTGTTGCATGCTCTGCCATAAGTCAATCTTCATCATCCATAGTTTATAAGAGTCTTTTTTGCCATCCCAATTATTAGAATTGGCGATCTTTTTGGTGACGTCCTTTTGAGTGTTGATAGAGTTCATTTGGGCCATAATGGTCATAAGTTGAGCAAGGATATCTACAAGTTGCTGTTCTACAGACATTGTAGAAGAAGGTAAGGGTTCTTGATAAATTGATTGTTCAAGTTCTTGTGTGGATAAAGTAGGGGAATCAGATCCTTTAGAAGCATAACCTTCAAAGTTATAAAAGTGTAAGAAAGATAACATATTGATTGATGACTTGTGAATCTCCTAAGCCTATCTTTTAAGGCTTACTTGATTCTTGATATGTTATGGCTGCATAATTGATAAGATTTACAAGAAGGGTAATGCTTCTTTGCCTTTAACATCTCAATTCTATGTCTGAGTCTGTTCTTCTTCTCTTTTAAGGCTTTGATCACAAACAATTGTATCTTGAGATCAATTACTGTATCAGTAAGGTGGGCTTGTTCTCTTTCAATAAAAAATGTAAAGGCTGCTTGCCTAAACCTTGTGCCCTGCATCCATCTAATCCATTCATGGTGGTTTGTGGATTCTTCTAGATGTAAATGTTGGATTTAGGTCTTATCAGCTGGAGATATATCTTCTTCATTGCCTAAGTAATCTTCAATCTCCAAGGTGGCATGATGAAGGTATTGGAGTGGTGGTGGAGATGGAAGACATCAATCTAAAAGGTCTGGGTACCTATCTAATAGTTCCTAGCCAGTCTGTTGCACAAAATGGTCATTAGGGTTAGTATCAAATGCTAGGTCCCTATAAAATCAAGGTGATGGTGAATGAGGGGTCAGAGTATATTCCCGAAGATTGGGGTTCTGAAAGAATAAAGGCAAGATGTGGCAAGGATCCACTGTTGATAGATCAGGCAAGATAAACAAGCCTAATTCAAGTGATATGAAATGAAAGAACTATACTGTTGATTCAACCCTTGACTGGTCTTTGATATGATGATTCAATGGAACAATGATAAGAGAGTAGGAATGTAGAGTAACCCTTGTGGTCTCACTTCCTACTAGAGAATGATTAACCAAATGGATTAGGCTGAGGGATGACAGCCAAAGATAGTCTCTTTATATATTACAGGGTATTATGCATGGATCAAGTAATGTCATAGATAAGGTGTGAAAAGGAAGCACACCTCATGTCCATCAAATGGAAGAGAAGTAACAGAGATGAAAAAGAAAAGATGGAAATGAAAAGAAGACTCCCACATAATGAAAATAAAAGATAAGAAGCTTCTAAAATAGCCTGAATCTCAACATGAGGTTTCCTGCAGGCATGACATCATTATGACATCATAGGTCTAGACTGACCATGTGATCAGTCAGGTGACAAGTCATGTGACCTAGTCATATATGATGCTGAAAGATAAGATAAGATAAAAGAAAAGAAAGAAATCATACAAGTCTAACATAGTGTTTGTAATAGATGGCAAGCAGTTTCTTTTTGTGGGTGTTATAGTTTAGCTCTAGAGCAGAGAGGGTGTGGGAGAAATAAGCTATCAGATAGACTTTATTGTCTAAATAGTAGAGGGAAAGAATATCTATAATGGCATAGTCAAAGGCATCTATTTTAATGATTAGTGGGGCATCAGAAACCTAGTGAATAAGGATGGAAGCAAAGGTAAAGGCATTCTTGAGAAACTGAAAAGTGAAGCAGCAGGCTTTGTTGAAGTTTCATGATGTGCCTTATTAAAGATTGATGTGCCAACAACATTAGAGGTAAGAAGTGAATACTCCAGTCAAGAGTACAAGACTAGAGAAGATATCTACCTAGAGGTAAGAAGTGAATACTAGATAGAATAAGTAATGAATATATAGGTAATATGATATATAGCTTACCTTCAGTTGAAAGTACAAAACTGGAGGAAAAGAGTGTTTGGTAATGTAATGAGCAGTTGATGTTCATCCAAATAAGAAAATGTAGCTAATGTATGAAAGTTGTACTACTGAGGTCCTAATTGACAGGCTGATCTTCAACACACCCCTTCAGATTGGTAATGGGGTGAGTGGTTTATTGAGTTCCATCCATGAATGCTTTAGTGGTAGATACTGTGTAATTTCAAAAGTTCTGTTTTCAGCACACTCACAATCAATATAGGCCTTCTGTTGATGTAGCTTGTTTTCAAGCTTAGTCTTGGCTATCTGTACAAAAGCTTCTGTCATTGTTTGTCATCCATAAGACATCTGTTGCAGAACCAAAGAGTTCTGTCTATACTGCTAAACAATCCAACCAACCCAGCAGACAACCAGAGATCTCAGTACAGGGCTAAACCATAAAAGTTGGATAGAAGGGATGATGCTAGAACAGTGGAGGTCTTCATATAAAGGAAAGGACTGCATGTCAGAGAGATCTTTTATAACAGGAATGCCAGGACTACTCTTGCAAGTCCTTGATAGCAATTGTACTCTTGCAATGATGCTCTATCTTCCTCCTAATATCTAAGATTTAACATCAAAGGTATAATCATATTTAGCTCTTGGAGCAAGGGTTCTGAGCCTTGGGTGATTGCATAGCTATTATCAGATTGCAACCTTTGAGAATGAAGTTAGTGTCATCATAGATATGTGAGTCTGTTTTGTTAACCCCAACATATGTTCCAATGAGAGACACAGTGCTACTTGTGGCTTAAATATCTATAGTCCATGATTCATTAATATGATAAGATCCACATGGCAATGGTAGCCTCTTGGAATTGCCAGTATAACATTAGTATCTAATATGATGGGAGATACATTATGTGATTTTTAATAGTTTCAGGGTTCATAGTTCTTCCAATAAATGTCTTTTGTACTTCAAGATCTGGATTCTGACTTAATGAGGTACAAGCTTGCTCATAGGCTAATATGTTGGCAGTTCAGTGGTATGAGGATATTGTTATGACATCACCATCACACCTTGTACTTTGTATTAGCAAGTGTATGCATGACTTTTCCTGCATACTCTGTGTTAGCACATAGGCACGACTATCTATTCTTTATGACACTTCCTGGTCATATAATCTTCTCATCCTCTCTTCACTCCATTACTTTCCCATCACATGTTTCACATCCTTAACCTCTCCTTCTTCTTCTCACAACTCTTACAACTCTTCACTGATCATCTAGATTCTTGCCCACATCCTCAAAATGTCCTCATCTTCCATATCTCCACCTTATCATCTGATCAGTATGATCCCTTATTAAGATTACATCTTGATTATGACCCTGCAAAACCCTTAATGGGATCTCTGCCATGATCTTCCTCTTGATTGTCACATCTTGTGATGATCTTCCATTTAGATTACTTCCTGCATACATCCTTATTTCTGATCTTCTTAGATGCATGCCTAACCTTTGCCTGCAGAACTTTACCTCTTACCTTATCTTTTAGTAGCATTAATAGCTTATACCCTAGATCTCAGTCACAGCTTGGTCTGTGCACATTCATGTACTATATATAAGGGGTTGTGCAAGGGCTGGTGTTCTCTCAGCCAAATCCACTTGTTCACCTTTCTCACTCTGCCTGCAAAGGTGGTCTGATGATGTTCAAGCTAAAACAAGTAATAGAGTAGCTATTCACCCACCTGGTCTTTAGACTGCCTGGGAGTGAGGCATTGCTTGGATGTGGTCTCACCTATCCTCCTCTCCTTTATCTTTATTCTTGTCATATCTTGCATTTCAAGTCAACTCCAGTACCTCCATACCACCTTTGGTCTGTCTCTTCTCCATCCTCCTGTACCTACTCCATTCAAACTTGTACTTAGTGTTCCTTCCTAACTCTGTCCCTGTTATGTTCTCCTATGTCACTCATACCTTACATTCCATTTCTTGCTTAGTTAGAACTCCAATACCAGTGCTTGCTTAGGAGCACAGCTCCAAGGCTGTGCTCCAGCATAGTCTTACCTCTGACCCCTCTGGTATATACTGTAACCTGACTCCAGACTTAGTCATCTGAGTCCCTCCATATATAAACTCCATAGTTACATCTTGTACACTTCAGTTTGAATATCAACATAACCTGATGCTCTCCCCACTCATCCCCTAAGTCATTGATCAACTTCTTCTAATTATCCCTCTGACCTCCAACCTCTAACCCTCCATAAATTCAAAACAACTGGATCCTGTGCAAGGGCACACCATATAAGGTGAAGCCAAATCCTGTCTAAACCCCTCAACTCTGGACCTTTGGAGTTTCTTTTGGAGCAGCATCCATCCAGAGTTTAACACTATCATAGAAAAACAATCCAAGCACATCTGCTTGTGATTTCACCACATTAAAGATCTAGTTACTAATGGCAAAGTAACTCTTTATAACATTGAAGGCAGTAACAACCCTGCCAATATGTTTACTAAGAATCTGGGCAAAATTAAATTTGTGAAGTTCAGATCCTAGCTAGAACTTTTCATTCCCCTAAGCATTCATTGCAGCTTCTAGTGCATCTATGCTATCATTTATACCTTGCATTCAGCAAGGGGGAGTGTTGAACTGGCACTATTCAGCTGCCATTCACTAGCTACAATTATGTAGGATTACATTATAGCATGGCTCCTATTGGCCGCTTCTAAGCAGATTAGATAAGGTTCTACTATACAGTAGATTAGATAACCTTATCTCACACCTTCTGTATATAAGCATTCTAGCTCTATATTAATATAAAGGGACAAATAGAGAGTCTTACCACCATCTGATAACTGAGAGGTTCTTTCTTTGCTGGTGCCCTAGTGGCTGCCCACCTCAGTTTAACAGGCTCTTTATTGTCATTGAGCTCCTGTATGCATGCTTAAGGGGTTGGAATTTGCAGAAAAGCATATATAGATGTAAAGGGAGCATTTCATCAAGTGAAGAAGCTATGAAATTGCTTAATGAAGTCAAAACCTTGGTGATTGCTGTCAAAGGCATTAAGAGGGTTAAATCAGAAAGAGGGTGGAGAATTGGTAATTATTCTGATACACAATCTAGTAACTCAAGTAGAGTTGGTAGCCATGAGTAGAGATTCAATACAAGAGTGAGTTTGAATATACTGTTAAATTCAAGTTGGATACTACTCTAAGGAAAACTTCAAAGATCTAGAGTTGAGAGGGTCAGATGGGACTTGGCTTCATCTTATGTGATGTGCCCTTGCAGAGGATCTGGTTGTCCCAAATTTACAAAGGGTCAGAGGTTAGAGGTTGAAGGGGTAAGATGGGGGAAGTTGATTAATGACTTAAAGGACAAGTGGAAAGTGTTGAAGATCAGCCCATTGATTAGAACCTCAGTAGTACAACTTTCATACATTAGCCCTTATTTGGATGAACATCAACTGCTTATCATGTCACCAAACACTCTTTCCCTCCAGTCTTGTACTTTTGACTGGAGGTAAGCTATATCTTACATTGTCTACACTTTCATTACTTACTCTACCTAGTATTCATTCCTTTACCTCTAGGTAGATATTCTCTTAGTCTCATACTCTCAACTGGAGTATTCATTTCTTTACCTCTAGTGTCATTGGCACACCAATCTCCAATAGGTTATGAGCCCTGCCTAGTGTGGCAGAAGAGATGAGATCTGTAACTACTGGCTGGTCCACCAGAGCTATATAAAAGCAATTCAAAGTAAGGGAAAAACAAAAGCTCACAGTGCCAGCCACTGAGCCAGAGCCCAAGCAAGTACTAGCACACTGAACTGGACACACTAATGGACCCTAATCCCTTAGAAATAGCAAGCCATAGTGTCAGCCATAGAGCAAGGTCTCAAGCAGGCAATCCACTATAATCAACTGCCTATCTGACACTGTGACCACCAAGTTCTACTGGAGGCAAATGACTCAACTTCTTACCCCTTTGATTCCTATCTCCATCAATATCAACTACCTGCAACCACTCAGCACCAGCAAGCCACAGCACCTGCCACAGAGCAAGAGCCTAAGAGTCAGAAGTATAGAAATTGTTGTGGAACCAAAGAGTTATGCTACTCTGCCAACTAACCCAACCAACTCAGCAGACAACCAGGGATGAATGATGAATCCTATAAGAATAGATGTTTGAATAGAAGGAGTGCTGGACAGCAGAAATGAGGGATGGAATGAGGAGAGGACTGAGGCAGAACTATCTTCTAGATATGATCTCCAGGATTACTTTTGCAAGTCCTTGACAGCAATCATACTTTTGCAAGTCCTTGACAGCAATCATACTCTTGCAAGTCCTTGACAGCAATTATACTCTTGCAATGATGCTTTGTCTTCCTTCTAATACTATCATCCTAACAATGATAGCATAATCATATTCATACTGTGGGGCGAGGGTTCGGGTACTTGAGTAATCACATGACTATTAATCAGGTTTTCATCCTTGAAAGCAAAGACAGTGTCATCATAGATCCTGGGTATGTTCAGTAACCCACAGGATGTTTCAACTAGGAGCACTGTGTCACTAGTGGCTTAAATATCTGTAACACTATAATGAATATAATAAGACCAGCACAGTAGTGATAATCTCTCATGGTCACAGGTATAACATTAGTATCTGATACAATGGAGATACATCATGTGGTTCTTTAGTAGTTTTCTGGTATTATTCTTGATACAATGAATGTCTTCTGTACTTCAAGATCTGGGTTCTAACTTGATGAAGTACAAGCTTGCTTGTAGGCCTTGCATTGGTGGTTCAGTAGTATGAGGATCAATGGAATGATAAGAGGAGAGAATGAGGGTTTGGCTTTATCTCCAAACATCTCACTTCTAGGAACTCAATGAAGAGCCAGTAGGCAAATAACATCCCTTACTTGCACTCATCACTAGGCCACCTTGGTAGGCAGGGTAGGAGAGAAGGTAACAAGTGAATTAGGCTGGGGGAACAGCCTGAACTTATAACCCCTTATATATGTTATAGGAATGAGCACAAATCAAGCTGTGTTGTGGATCTAGGGTATATGGTACTAATGCTATTGGATTGTAGAGTAAAGGGTAAAGTCCTGCAGGCAAAGGTTAGGCTTTTATATGGTGAAGAAATGGAAAAGTGGATATGAAAGCAGGAAGTAAAGTAGAATGAAAGATCAATCATAAGGTGTGACTGACTAGAGGAGGAATCATGGCAGAGATCCATCAAGGATCTTGCAGGGTCATGATCAAGATGCAATCTTGATTGATGATCATACTGATTGAAGGAAAT
The DNA here is from genome assembly GCA_038088835.1 of Singerocomus rubriflavus. NCBI lineage: Eukaryota > Fungi > Basidiomycota > Agaricomycetes > Boletales > Boletaceae > Singerocomus > Singerocomus rubriflavus. Next base: position 4,038 of record JBBPJS010000617.1, on the reverse strand, counting down.
GTTGAAAATGAAGAAAGGAAGATAATCAGAAATAGAAGATGATTGAGGTGATTCATGAAAAGGGTGAAGAGGTGAAGAGATGTGATGCATGTGAAGGGTTAGAGGTGTGATCGATGTGAAGGGATGGAGAGGTCATGTGATCAGAAATGATGTAATTATGGCACTTGTGCATGCAAGCAAGCAGTCATAGTGCAGAGTTGTAGTATATTGTATACAAATTCATAACAGAAATATAAAACTCAGAGCCAGTGGGCCATAGTGCCAGCCACAGAGTGAGTGCCTAAGTGTTGTTCTAACATAATCTATTATCAGTCAATCAGATCACCAAGTTCAACAGGAGAAGAATCTACAGGGAAGAAGAGTTAACCTATTGTGAGTCTTACTGTGAGCAATAGCCTATCAGCCATAGATACTTCCCATAATCCATTAGGCAACCTGGCATCTTTTATATGGGGCTTAAACCATTCTGCTCATGATGATCAGTGATAAAGAGTGCTGGATAGCTTGAAGGAATCGAATCAAGGAAGAGGGTGATCTATTACTTCTTAGGGAACTGTTGCATCTCTAGTATAACACAGGACTATTGCACCTGATCTGCATCCTCCTAATACTATGTCCTATGATCATAGCATAATCATAGTCAGCTCTTAAGGCAAGAAGTCCAAGCCTTGGGTAATCACGTGATTATTAGCCAGATTATCATCCTTGAAAGCTATTTCTGGGTGCCACCCTATCATGATGTCAACTAAACTATACCACTGGTCTTTTCAAGCTCAATAGCAAGGGGTAAACTATAAATATAACTATTAATAATATAAGGGCAACCAGCAGTGTATGCCTATGTTGTTCACAGATATAACATCATCTTGACAATTGCAATAATCATCTTGAGTCACATGATCTTATCTTATCTTCAAAAGTGAATCTTCCAATGAATGTCTTCTATAATGCCTTGACTGAGATTCATCTTGACCAAGTCATAAGTTGATGACCATACAGTATGTTATATCCTGTGTTTCAAGTCAACTCTGATACCTCTGTACCACCTCTGGTCTGTCTCTTCTCTATCCTCCTGTATCTACTCTGTTCAGACTTGTACTTAGTGTTCCTCCCTAACTCTGTCCCTATTACATTCTTCTATATCACTCATACCTTATGTTCCATTTCTTGCTTAGTTAGAACTCTGATATTGGTGCTCACTTAGAAGCATAGCTTCAAGGCTGCACTCTGGCATAGTCTTACCTCTGACCCCTCTGGTACATACTGTAACCCAACTCTGAACTTAGTCATCTAAGTCCCTCTGTATATAAACTCCATAGTTACAACTTGTACACTTCAGTTTGAATATCAACATAACCTGATGCTCTCCCCACTTGTTCTCTAAGTCATTGACTGACTTCTTCTATTACCCCCTCTGACCTCTGACCTCTGACCCTCCATAAATTCAGGACAATCAGATCCTGTGCAAGGGTGCACCACATAAGGTGAAGCCAAGTCCCATCTGAACCCCTTAACTCCAGACCTTTGGAGTTCCTTTCAGAGCAGTGTCTATTCAGAGTTTAATAGTATATTCAAACTCCCTCTTGTACTGGATCTAAACTCATGACAATCAATGCTTCTTGAGTTATTAGATCATGCACTCAAGTGATCACCAATCCACCTCCTTCTCCCTGATTCAATCCTCTCCATGTCTTCAGCAGCAATTGCTGAGGCTCTGAATTTGTGGAACTATTTCACAGCTTCTCCACTTGTCAGAATGCTCCCTCCGCATCAATGCGCGTCCCTCTGCAAACCCTGACTCCACAAGCATGCATACAGGAGTTGGACAACAATGAAGAACCTTCTGCAGATCCCTTATTCCACACACCAAGTAACCAAGGCAACCCTAGGGGTCTGAACCAGCCTGGAGAAGGTCCCTCTGATGGCTCAAACATCCCAGAGGACAACCTCAATCCCAACTCCTTTGATGATGAAGAATGTATTCCTCAAGATGCATTGGCCAGTCTGGCTAGTGCCATCCAAGCCCTCACATGTTCCTTGCACAAGAAATCCCCCAGAGCCTCCACTCCTCCTAAGCCAGACCTGTTGTCCAAGCTAGGGAAGGATGGTAAGCTCATAGTGGCTGAGCATAAATGCCACTTTGACCACAATCTGTGTATGTTCTGTGGCCAAGCAGAACATCAGGCCAAGGAGTGCATGAAGTCAACATCTTGTGCAGCCAAGGGCTGTGCAGTCAAGACTCCAAAAGCAAAACTGGAGGCCTCCTCTGAGGCAAAAAAATAGTCTGCAACCTCTGTGACTTTGCACAAGATGGAGGTTGCATTGAACCCATCTGTGCACCCAAGGAGATCCATCTCAACACATCCACTCTCTTAGATCCCAGGTCCCTTATGCCATCTGTCTCCCTTGTATCATATGACATCCCTTCCTTTCCCACATTAATAGACTCTGAATCATTTGACTATTTTATAGATATGAACTTTGTCAATAAAAATGAACTGTCCACCTACTCCATCTCTCTGCTCTCTCTCCATTTGTTTGACAGAACATCCAACTCCACCATCACTCAAGCACTCAACCTCTCCATCTGCTTCCCTTCCAGTGATATCACTCTGATGACATTTTATGTTACTCCACTAGATGGCTTATGTTCAATTGTTTTGGGACACAACTGGCTGACCTGCTTCAATCCATTGATTGACTGGATTTCGAGCAGTATATCATTCCGAGCACCAAAACCACCTGTGCTAGCACCCCTAAGCTCAACTCTGCAGCCTTTGGACACCTCTCCTCTGGCTAACTCTGTTCTCTCTAATACACCACATTTTTCTGAATGCAAGGCTCTGCATATTATGCTCATCAGTGCACCTGCCTTCACACTTGCATGTTGTCTTCAAGGCTCAGTGCAGTTTGCAATGATGCTCTGCCCACCTAACAGTGACCTCTACTCTACCTCCATCACCTCCAAAGTAACTGATCTTTCTAGGGTTTCCCCTGAATATCATGATTTTGCAGATGTGTTTAGCAAGAGCAAAGCATCCCAGCTTGCTCTGCATTGCAATTTTGACCTAAAGATTGATTTGGAGGAAGGAGAATCTCCTTTGATAGGTACTACCTATTTACTCTTCCCATTCAAGCTTGAGTCCCTCTGGACATTCCTTGACGAACACCTAGCTAACAGCTTTATCCAACCCATTTTCTCTACCCATGCCGCTCCTGTTCTTTTCATTCACAAGAAGAATGGTTCCCTCCACCTTTGTGTAGATTTCTGTGGACTCAACAAGATTATGAAGAAAGACCACTATCCACTCTCTCACATCTCTGACCTTCTTGATGTCCCAAGCCATGCCCATATATACACCAAACTCGATCTCTGGCACACATACCATCTGGTCTGCATCGCCAACAGAGATGAGTGGAAGACATCCTTCTGCACATGCTATGGGTCATACAAATGGCTTGTCATGCCATTTGGTCTCACCAACACTCCTGCAGCATTTCAGTGGTTTGTAAATTCAATCTTCACAGATCTCCTTGACATCTCCATCATTGTGTACCTCGATAACTGTTATGACTGAACAACTATACTGGTATGGAACACCCTTGAGTGGTCTTGGTTCGCAAAGACAATGGATCGATAGAAGAGATAGGAAAGAGGGTAATCCCTAGGTCTCACTTCCTAAGCTAGGACGAGTAACCAAATGGATTAGGCTAAGAGACGACAGCCAAAGACAGTCCCTTTATATACAGTACAGAATGCATACGGACCAGATGATGTTATAGATAAGGTGTGAAAGAGAAGCACACCTCATGTCCATCAAATGGAAGAGAAGCAACAGAGATTAAAGAAAGAAGAGAAGAGAAGAAACAGAAATGAAAAGAAGTCTCTCACGAGATGGAAATGAAAAGATAAGGGCCTGGACCTCAATATGAGGTTGCCTGCAGGCATGACATCATTGATGACATCATAGGTCTAGACCAATCATGTGATTGATCATGTGACAAGTCACGTGACCTAGTCATGTGATGCTAGAAGAT
>JBBPJS010000616.1:0-15083 GCA_038088835.1 Singerocomus rubriflavus | reverse complement strand
ACTAGGAACTAGGTTGCGATGCACGTATCGGTTAATGAGAGCGCAGACACGACCCCCGAATAGCTCGCGAATTATCGCGCACGATAGGGACCTTGTATTCTTCCTTACATGGTCACTGTTGGTCAACAAGCGTCGATGTCACATTCGACGCTCAGTCTCAAATGTAGAGATCACTACGTCGACTTTGTTGGGATCCCTTTTGATATGAGAAGAAAACTGTCAATAGCATCTGACCAAACGGCGAACATAGAGACGACAGCCTGCATGTAGGTCAGCATTTCATAGGATGATGTCGTTGCTCCCTTTGTTCAGTATTCAGTTCAGGGAAATGGTCATCCTCAACGTAGAAACTGACAGATAACAGGAGCGTACCATTTCCTGGAAAACCAAACCACTGCAAGACGCTTCCAAGGGCCCAGGTGGAGGTACATACATATCGATTCGAAGAGTGCGCCAGCACTTCTCAAGGTGTACAGCATTGGAACTGACCTCGAGCTCGGGAAAAGAACGCTGGAGAGAGACAAGACCCAGGCGAGAAGTCATCACAAAGCGTGAGTATACCTGAGTCACGGTCCAGACAGGACACGTTCGCCTATGGGAAGCACTGTGCAAACCACCCTAGAACAGACATTGGTTCGATCACTCCCGTGGAAGAGGGTGACTAGAAGCAGAGAAACGAGTGAAATCGCGTAGTCGTCGGAAATATATTTTATCAGTCATCATATAATGAGCTACATTGATCAACCGACTCAGAGCACGTGTAAAAAGTAAACAACTACAGAGGGAGAAAAACAAACCTGGCAGCACAGAAAACAAATTCCATATATCCAATCATAGTCCTACTCCTATGCCCCCATCCATGTCGTCTTACACTGGAATGTTCTCTTTGCGTCCAAGAATCCCCTTCAAGCGGTTGTCCATACCCTTGCCATTCACAAGTTTCCCCTTTCCGGCTTCCATCTCAAAGCTGACATCTTCCATCAGACTCCAATCTTCCTCTGGCATCTGGTCCAGCAGACTCGGCTGATTCTTCACCTCGATCCGCATCGGGCTCTCCGTCTCTTCCGTCACGACCCCAAGCGACCCAATCTTGCCCAGATATGACTTGGCCCTGCCCATTCCCAATGGCGCGGACGCAGACAAAGAACTAGGACCAGACATAGAAGGCGCCGGAAGCATACTCCCTCCACTCAATCCCAATGCATCAAACTTGCTCACAAATGCGGCCAGCGCACGTCTCTCTTCCTCCAGCCTCATCCTGGCCTTTTTCTCCTTCTCAAGCTGCTTCACGAGTTCGTTCGCCCATATGTCCTTTTCTTCCCGTTGTTGTACCTCCGCGGCCAATCGACCCTCCCACTCACGCTCAACGTCTTCACGAACTTGGCGCAGGGGCTCGCCGAGATTGTCCTCGTACCCACGTACCACGATTTCGAGCTCTCGGATTGATTTTTGTTGCTCTGCAATCAGCTTGTCTTTTTCAGTTTCTGGTGCATCAGGCGGGAGCTCAGGACGAGCGAGAAGCGCAGCCTCCAGTGAGAGTATTTGGTTAGCTTGAGAATCTATTTGACGTCGAGCAGCAAGGAGCTCTTGTTGGAGCTACGCATCCTGTCGTCAGATTGCAAAAGTACGCCGCACTTTTGTCACTGACCTGGTAAGGGGACATATCAAAATCGACCTTGGACGGACTCGCTGGACGAGATTCATCCCCTTTAGTTTCGTCCACGCTCTGACTCGTCAAAATGAGCTTCGTCAGCTGCTGTATCCGCGCATTAAGATCCTTCATCGCCTTGGATTCGTCAATTTGCTGGAAAAAGAGGGGAATAAGATCTTTATCCAAAGGGCTGCAGGGAATCAGACATACCTCTCGCGCACTCAACCGCCGATTCCTCTCCGGTGCCTCCGCTTCTCGCACTGCCAACTTCGTCTTGAGCTCTTCAATCTCCTTGCGATATCTCTCAATGAGGGCATCTGTGTCGACGACTTCCTTCTTCTTCGCGCTCAGCTGCACACGCTTAATGCGTGACGCAAACTGTAGTGTACTTGTACTTTCTGCAACAGCAGATGCATCCGGGTTCATGGTGCAGATGACACTGATGCGAGCATCTCCAGAGAGCGAAGGCTGGAGAAGCCGCGTGAGCTTCGAGTTACGGTAAGGAACGTGGTCACTGATTACAGGAATGAATTTTCTGTCTGGATTCCAGGGAGCAGAGCACGATCTTACTTTTTATTCTTGGCAGCATTTTCTGCCAGAGTACCGATGACGCTTCCGAGAGTAAGAAGACTAACAACCTCTGTCAACCAGCAATTCGTACGAGGTATGTTAGAAGCACACCTGGTATTGATATACTTTCCCTCCCGAGTCCTCTCCTTATCCGATGTTGCCTTCTCAGACCCTGCAAGGTCGATCAGACTCTGAAGGTCAATTTTTTTCAGCGCACATCTATCCCAGGGAATAACGCGACCCACCAAAACAGACATTTGCACACTCCTTCCTCCGATAGTCTGTAGCCTTGTCCCCCCTGGCGTGGGCGGCCGCGCACCCGGTGTTAGTCTACCACTCGACTCGGCCTTTCCCTCCCCTCGTTGCCTGCTTTCAATCACAAGCCTGAACACACTGTGACTCCGACTACTTCTCTCGTTCCAATCCGTACTCGCCGTCCTACGATGTCTCTCTCCTCTTTCCATGACTTCGCGGACGCCCTTTAGACTGGTGACGACTTCCTCTCGAAGAGGTGCTAGGATACCCTGTCCAATGATTTGCACGGGTTGCGTCGCAGATACCGAAGGTGGAGAGAGCAAGTCGTAAATTGTCTCGTTGTATATCTCAAGGTAGGAGCAACGGAGCAGATATTCACGTGTCGGTGTTCTCCTGATGTGAGAAAAGACATCTTTCATCGCCCTAGGGATGATACCTGGTTGATCTTCGTTTCCAGACTGTCACATGCACACTAAATACTTGAAAAAAGGACCAGCCAAACGTGCTTACCAGTGTGAAGGTCTTTCCACTTGCTGTCTGACCATACGCGAATATAACGGCATTGTAGCCTTCCATCGCAGCCCACACGTGACTTCTTGCGACGGCGTTGTACACTGGTTTATTTTCAGAGCCAGTGAGGACCTCATCAAAGTGAAATTCCGGGGGAGGAGTAAGCGTTGTTTTGGCATGCTGTGGCAAAAGCTTGATGATATTTGACACGGAAATGTCCCAAGCATCCTGTGAGGTTGTAGGACGAATCCTAGGGGAGAAAAAGACTCGGCTGAATACACGCTTTCACCGCAGGACGACACCAACAAAGGCGTACCGAACCGACACGAGAACCTTATCCTCTTTACCGTATTCGGGAGTGGGTAACTGGTCTTCATCAACGTCTCCTGAGACATCACCCGGCTCGAGCGTCTGAAAGTCGACGAGAGCCTCTTCTGGATCAACCCGACTCGCATCCATGGACATATCCCCGGGCCCCATGAACAATGCCGGTGCAGGACTCGCGCCTCTTGGCGTGGAAGGTGTTTTGGGACGTGATCCATCGTTGCCCTTTGTCGGTGTCCTTGAAACGGGCGCGAGAGATGCATGCGCGGACACTTTAGTAGTTCGTATGCGAGATTCCGTCGAGACGACCGCCTTGTATTTCTTAGAAGTGTTGAAGATGGAGGGTGTAGCGAGATCACCTCCAGATGTGACAGAGAGAGGTCTCTTTGGCGTGAACGGAGTAAAGCGGGCCAGTTTGGACGTGGAGGGCGTTTCTGTACACATCACTGGGGGCTGCTTGCTGGTGGTGTGGTGATGGCAACTGGTCTTTGTTCCCACTTTTGTAATTGACTTGGTGTTGTTGTTGTTGGTGGTGGTGGTGGTGTGCGTCGTTGGAGATGACCAACTCGTCGTCGCGGTCGAGGACGTTCCTAGTATGTGGGCACAAGGAGAACTAGGCTTGATCAACCCTGGGAAATTGGCCAAGACGCGCGGACTCGCGTCATGATCACGTGCTTCTGTATCACTCGTCGCCGTCGTCAGTGATTTTATATGCGAGGCCATCGTGACGGGCAGTACTCTGTGAGGAGCTGGTGAGGATGCAGCCACAACAAGGAGGGAAAGATTTGTGATGCGGCGTTTAGAGCGATAAATTGGTGTTGGCGCGCTGTGCCATTACTGATGCGATGGTCCGTGGTCAACCGAGTACGTTAATGCAACCGTTGACCGGGACGATGGGGACTTGTAGTACCACGAAATTCAACGCAGGATTGTGAGCGCACGCCCTCAAGTACTACCGATTTCAGTGACAACGACGGCATTCCTCTGTTGTGGGTCAGTGAGCTACTCGAGTTCTCAGACTTTCCGAGGAGCCAGGTCAGTCAAGTATGGTGATGACGTCCGGGGGTACTTGAAACGAGCTCTTGGCTTGCATATGGACAGTGACCGAGGAATACATCGTCGTTCGGATGATTAGCGGTCTTGTAGTGTAGCGGTTATCACTTGGGATTCTGATATCATCTTCCCAAAACCCAGGTTCGAGTCCTGGCAAGACCTCATATTTTTCCATATTTTATCCCTCTTTTTCCTCCATTTTCCCCCGTGTGCGCGAGTCAAAATGACCACCTCACGCTCACCTTTTAGTCTTTCCCGTCATTTGTGAATCACTAATACACAAGCATGGGCATATCTGATCCTTACCATCCATGTTGTCACCGAAACCCTGGGAGGTACCCTGACCTACGCACAGTGACCAGTCACATCAGCCCTCCTCGATGCCGTCGCCACCACCGCCCAATACCCCGTCCTGCAGGCTCTCCCAAAGTCTCCTTCATCTACATATCAGGCCATGTCGGATTCAGTGTTCAGGGCAGTAGAGATGGGTCGCCAGGTTGTGTGGTACGGCTGACCTAGGAAACGGATGTCACTCATTCACGCCAACGACCTTACGGATCTGTACACCCGAGCAACTGAGAACACGCCCATCCCCAGCAGACTTGCGATAGACGCTAACAACGACACGACAGAACTTGTGCAGGAGCCAGTTGCCGAACGAACTGTCCTGCACTGCGATGTGTGGAACGTCTTTTCCCATGGCGACACTATAGTTACTCACTAGCGGGAAACTATCTATGGCGTGAAAATGTCAGCTCGACAGTTGTCTCTCGAGCAACGGTTGTGTAAGAGAGACAGTGCTTGGCTACACAATCAAACTAAGAATGCCATGCAAGGAATTTTTCATCCCGTTCGGGGTATCTCCAAGATCGACAAAACACTTCCATGTTATCACCTATCAGTGTCTTGAGGCACTCGTGCAAAGCCAGTGTCTCGGTTTCCATGATCTGTATCCTTTTGAGTGTAGGGTAAAGATTTTTATAATGAGCCGGGAATAAGGTATAGTGTGGCAGATCGTCCCCAGGGTATTCGCGTTGATATACGGATTCCACCAGGGAAGCTCAAGAAACTCGAAAAAGCTTGAAGGCGGAACTGTCCCACGTAAGTAAGACCAGCCTACCTCAAAGTGTCAGCTTAACATATCCCAAACTCATACAAGAGATACCAACTGGACTCGCTCCACAAGGCTCCAAACGGTGTCCGTGCACGGTGTCGGCCTACCCACGTTGTATTCAGGGGTGTCGAAATCAAGTAGCGAGGACATACATTTTAGTGTGCTCACAAAACACTCGCCCGGGGTCGTTAATATCCCAATCGTTGGCTGTTTGGACGATCTCGCATATCAAAGACCTCAAAAAACTGCTCGTAAGAAGCAGATAGAACAGAAACAACTTTCCGATTCATGTTCGCCAACTTGCCGTGGAAAGCTCGTGGTGTCGTATTTGGACCCGACCAGACGAGATACACTCCTAGCGAGCGAAAGTCTTGATCTTCTGCCAGATTTGAATATCAGGGAGTGCCCAGAATAAAGGTGCATGAATGACGACTGACTCTTGTGTGTGAAAAATTCAGCTCGAATGGCCCAAGTAGCTAGATCCACCATGAATTTCCATGCTTCTAGAAGCGGCCCCATCTGCGTAGATGCGAAACATGGCAGGAACATGGCCTGCATCTGCCCTAGATGCTTGTGAATCTTCGAGAGACGCTTGGACTTGCTTTTCATGACGCAGTTTGGGGGTGCATGGCACCCGTACAGAGTACAGACGAACCATACTCTGTACAGTGTCATTTGGAAACGTTTCGACTCGTCCGGCGTGAGCTTGCTCGTGGATGATCTGGGATCCTTGTTCCTAAAATACACACCATGAGCGGACAGAGGATGTCGTGCAGACTCACGGAAATTGATCACCTCCAACTGTACAGAGACTCGAGCTCCCGAACGACGTCGTGGTTTATGGCAAGAATGCGTGCCTCGCGCATGGTGGTAGTGATGCGAACATCATTCACATGGAAATCTTCCTCTCTGGGAAGTCTGTTCACTGCCAACGGGGCTAATCAACCATGACAAAAGAAACCGACATCCACCATTACCTTGAGGAGACGCATGGTTGGCGGAGCGGCGGGACCCAAGTGGTTAGATACAACGACGTGAAGGACAGAAGTACGATGTGCATCGAAGACATTATATACAGTCCTTGGGGAAAGGACAAAGGCCTCCAGGTTGTGGATGTCGGAAAGCGTAGTGAGGATGAGATATGTCAGATCTGTATCAAAAGGAAAGCTGAGAGGAATGCCAATATGACGATGTACTTGCATCGGGATTAAGTTTGTGGTTGTCACAGGGGTCCTGCCGTGGGACTCACTGGCTGCAGCGTTTGTGGCACAGCCAGTCGAGCGATAGCCTGTTTTTCAGTATGGAGTTGACCAAACGATGACTGATGTCGTGGCCGTCCTTGGCAGATCACTTCCATCCCCGTCAACGAGGCGTGCTGCACCGGCACTGACTCTGGCAGCTGCAACTCTACGTACGCATTTCGTTCCCTTGCGCGATGACAACAGCATGTCGCTTATCTTTACCCTGCTTTTGTTATTTTTCAATCCAGTTGCACCTACAAGTGCGGTGACTGCAGGCACTAGGTGGCTTGACATCACGCCCAATGATACCCAATATCGAATAACTGTTCTTTGCGTTTTCTTTTCGTTGTCGGTGTACGTGTGTAGTGTGAGAGGGGGGGTGCGCGTGTATAGGCAGTGTGTCGAATGAAATCGTCTGTTTCGTCGTGACTCGTTCGCAGATCTGATCGTGGTGGTCAACTTTGATATTGGTCATTGGTTTCAGAGGCTGTCCGTCCGTCTTCGGGTAAGACAGTGTACCCTAGTCAGCTCCAACATACCATGGTGTCGTCCAGCTAGAACGTGTTTCCCAGCGATGACTCCAATTTGTCACCGTCGAATTCGATATATGTATGCCTTTACGACCTCTTGGCTCATCATGATCCCGTGGCGTTCCCAGAAAAACCATCTACAGTGCTACGCATGGTCATCCACACAATGCTTGGCAGCTGCAGAGGTCCACTAAGTTAGCTCGGTCGGTGTTGTTTTATCTCCATTCTCACTCGCGCTGTGGTGTCTGAGCAGGATCCTCGGCCCTCTGGGTAGTTTGGAACGCCAGATAGAGAGGGCAGCCTTGGGTCGCTCATCATGATCCATGTCGCCCGGCGTCCTTCGCCGATTAGTTGCACCATATTGTTTATCGGAATAAAACCTAACCCTAGATAATCATGTATGGAGTGTATGATGTCGGACAAAGAGAGGAAGGGAGAGAACCCTCCAGTACGCGGAAAAGACCGAGACGAGAGGATTGACCCCACTGCTCCATAGCTCCGCTCCAGCTTGCCGCTAGCCTGCTTGATCCGTCGATCCCAACTTTTGCTCTGCAACCGTCGTTCTAAAATGCTCGCTCCTTGTCGATAATCTCGTGGCCCGTTATCTTGATTTGATCTCTCGTCTCGTCGTTAGCTCGTATCATCCCGAACGCCTTTACCCGATGTAGTGGTTTCCCGGTTCGTTATTCGATGTTCGTGCTTGCTCCATATACTTGGTCCTGTTGAGTCATTGTTCCCCCTTGTTTTGTCGCGGGTCTATCATAGTGACTTAAAGCCTGCAAAAATCAATTCGAGGTTGCTCCTAGCTCTTTGTTGATCACATTTGCACCCTCTCATGCTTGCTTTTTCAATACATGCTTAAGCAATCTCATGTTACGCGTTCGTCTCGTTCTACATGCCTATATTTGGGTTGCTTGGCTTATCAGGCCTCTCCTATTTCGCGGATGCACGTTCCCCGCTTTGCTAAGTGGGTCATTGGGTTTGGCTATGCGACATTCTTAATGGCTCTCACGACGTATTCACGTCAGCTAATATCTCTATTACCTGCTCGTACGGTCGAGTTGTCCTGGGTTCGTTTAGATGGTGTGTATCCGTGTCTCTCGTGCTTGCCGCAGAGTCTTGACCAACTAGGTACATTCATGCGTCTATGAAAGGTGTTTATGGACACATTCATTGTGTTTGTACCAACTATCTCATCTGCACACGTCTCTGTGACTTTCCGGTTCACTGCTTCATCTGTTTCCCCCCTCTGGCATAGAGTACTTCGCCTGGCACGTCTTCGTGAGCCCTACTGCCACGTGGATAAATAGTGTATGTGCGACAGACCTCGTCGTCTCTCACATTCGCCTGGTAGGTTGTATCTGGGCTTTACACTGAGAGCTGGGTGTTTCCAGTCTTACCACTATATCATTCCATCAATGAATCCATAAATGGTCGTGACTGGTCCTGGACACGATTACCCCCGGTTAATACAGGACCAACTTGGGCTGAATAAAATCTCCTTGTGGTCATGTTACATTGGTAACTTGATTCGAATGTCGCCTCTGAGGTGAGGGTCCCTTGCACGTCGCATGGATGTGCTTGTGACCCAGGGTTTACACGAGGTGCTAACTGTCGACAGTTCGTCTGTTGGTCTTACCAAAGCAATCTCTCATCTGGTATCGTTACAATTCAACTGGGGTTCGTTGTCGTATGACAGATAGGATCGTGAGACCCGCATCCTGCACAGTTTACACTGAACTTGTCCCTCATCCGGTGACAAATTCAAAAATTTTCCAAGCAACATACAGTATATATTTATGAGTGTTCGGGTAGGTATAGGCGAGGGCACACTGAGATGTCCTGTGGCAGTAACTGTTCATTTCTGTCACACTCTTAAATTGTATGCACCCAGTCGGCTTTTGACATCTAGACAGCGAAGAAACCGGTTGCCTTATTGTCGCTTAGATCAAGTCCCTTCCACCTAGAGTGGAGTAGTCAATGCGAGTGCGTGCGGGACACTCCGTCCACTTATCGAGTGGGTGAAAGGTTTTCTATTGTCCTCTGCATCAATCAAGAACGTGGTGACGGTACTTTATATCTAGAGGCTAACACATAGGTTACTTCATACTCTACTCTAGTACCTACCATTGTTCCTCCATACCACCTCTATATCAGTCATTACATGTTTGTAAAGCCCTCGTCCCTTTCCCTCGCCCTTCCCGATACTCTCCGACGCTCTACACGCTCTGTGTCTCACCGACATCCATGGTACTCTCCGTGTCTCATTCATATGCGTTGTATTTGTTCACCTGATTCATATTCACCTGGTTCATGTCTCGTCTTCGCTTCAACTTGTCCGTGTTTCACTCATGACCATCGCGTATATAAACTTGCACGTAGTAGAGCGTGATCCCCCACGCTTGGATATTCATTCCTCTCTCTTGACCATCAGCGGTAATGGCTGATCCTTGAGTCTGTTCGTGACAATGTTGGCAGCAAGGACACCCGATAAGTGATTCCGTTTCTGGCACAACCATTTTTAGCTAATGTGTGTAATCGTGCAAGCTCGTGCCGGAGGTCACAACCAGGGGTAACAAAGATGTATGGATATGTCTGACACATTCTCATATTCATTTACGGACAATCGATGTGTTGGACTAAGACAATAGTGCTACCGAACATGTAAGTTTAGGTATGGTTGCGCAAGACCATAATGTACCTCGGTCGTCGTGCAGGTGACGAACTGAGGAAAGAGAAGAAAGAATGGAACGCGTATATCTAATGTCCCACGTGGACGTACTCGAGGTAAAATAATTGCATCAAAAAGGAAAAGAAGGGGAAGAAAACATTGTCGGTGGGTGAGCTGCAACATGAAGGAAGAATCGAGTGACAGCCCACGCGTCTAAACCGTACGCATACGGTCCGAACTTCCGCATCCCAACACGATGCAACGCATACTAGCATCAGGACCCATTTAAAGGTTACAGAAGTCACCACGGGCCATATGACAGCCTCCTCTTGCGGCAAGAGGAACACTTGGTGGCGAACACAACAAGAAAATATCATCAGCAATTATAGGACCGAATCTTGTCATGTACGATAGTAAAAGCACATACCCAAGAGTATCGACATCCGCATCATTAGGAATGGGTGTTGCGAATGCCAAGAGGGCGAGGGCAATGCAGACAGCAAGGGATCTGAATATGTGTCATTGGTTCATGCACCACTGACGGACTGATGGGAAAGTAATACCTGAGCTTAACAAACATGAAGTTGAAGGAGCGTGAAACTGTGGTTGAGATGTGATGTTCGAGTTCTTAAGATGAACAACCTGGGTGGAAGCCTTTTATGCTTGTCAATTGTTGAGGCGTATTGATCTTAATTCTCTATCCATCAAAGATCTAATTTGAGTTTCAACTCGTTGCGCAGCGCCAAGCTCGCTAAGCCAAAATAGCCGAATTAGCTCGCTAACCATGAACTGAGCGGGCAGTCATTGCGAGGATGGGAGGTATGTCGGCATGTTCACCCTGGCATGTAACCAGGGTCAGCTCATGTATTCGCGTACCTCTGCATAACGTCACCTCACTTGCCAGTGGAGTGCACCACTAAACCTTCACCCCGAGAGGATGACTGAAATTCTAACCAAGACAACTTGAACATAGCTGTACATGTAGTGGTAGACTTCTGTAAATCAGTCAGCAGTCAGGACTGGTTCAGACCGTCGGCTACCATCAGTTACCACTAACTGGTTTCACTGAAGGATACGAAAGCACAGATGCTATGGATATATGATCTAGAAGGAAGAAGCGTTCAAAAACAGCCTACAATCAGTGAAAGTTCAATGGGTCCTCATGACTGCATTAAAGTTTTTCAACTCGGCTATTGTGGCCCCAAGCGATCCAAGCGGAATTGGTAGCTTGCGTCCATCATGGCAACGAGGTCACGCGAATACACGAGCCGACCCTGGTTACATACCCATATATGGCCCACCCATCCTGCTTCCTTGCAGTGACTGTCCGCTCAGTTCATGGTTAACGAGCTAATTCGGCTATTTGGCTTAGCGAGCTTTGAAAATCATCTTTGTATAATTCCTGATGAAGTCAATGGGGTCGAATTGCTGTCATATGACAGTCAGGATTGTTAGGGCCCATATAATTTAGTTCGAACTCATAAACACATGACATGGCAATAAAACACGATTTATCCAAGTGGAACACACTTTTGATAGTTAAAATGTTAGGCAAGTACTATAGGGGAGGTAACTGAGATGTCCTGAGTGGCAGCAACAAATCATTTCTGTCACCATACCCATAAATTGTGCAGACATCAAGGTGCTACCTTGTAAAATATGGCAATACTAATGTTTTCAAGTTTCACATTCGACTTGAGGTAGATAACCGGTGACGGTCGTTTCATGAACAATTCTGAAGCGACGTGACCGGAAGGCTTGCCAGTCAAAATGTGGGATTCTAAGGGAATTCTTTGACTAATTCTCGCAGCGGTAAACTGTGCATATGATCGTGCAAGCACGTGTCTGAACTCACAATCAGGGGTAACAAAGGGAGATGCCAAATACATTTCATAGTAATACATGATGAGACGGATGGAGGAAGAAACGAAATATGTTGCAACAGCGAAATATTCAAGCCCTTTATGACCACACCCAGCTATAACCCATATTCCTTCGAACCTCCCCAGTTTTCAAGTTTACAAACATGGTCTGTAAGGGTTTCATAATCAACCTACACCTTCCTGCGCGCATGCGCGCTCACAGAATCCTCCGTGTCAAGCACGCCCCCACTACAGCAACACACACCATGAAGGCCGACCACGCCCATCCGAGGCCCCACTGCCGGACACGCGCAGACCCGTTCAGCGCAGTGAAGAGCGAGCTGACGACGATGGGGCCGACTGTGCGGCCAATGCACATGGCGAATTGGACGAGCCCGTTACTTTGGCCGAGGGCTGACCCTGACCCTGCTCTCGTTGCTGTTACCATTCCAGACATCGTTCCAATTCCTGTGGCGATCGGGCTTCCAGACCCATTTCTAGCTCCAGCTCTAGCCTCTGTTCCGGTGCCAGTTCTACTTGTATGGCTCGACACAGAGAGACCACTCTGGGGTGCGTGGCGCTTGATGAGGAGCATCATGATGCTGAACGGGATCGCGGCAACTTTGGAGAGGGCAAGCACAAGCGCGAGGCCAACCCAGATGCCCACATCCACCAACCTCATGCTAGTCCCAATGTGGACTTCATTCCCATTCCCAGTAGCAGTGCTGATACTAGCTACGAGGGGCATCTCGGGATGTGACGACGGACGGGCACGTACAAAGGCGTTGAACAATGGCAGGCATGCAAACGTGATAGGCCAGAGGTACGTGCATGTATTGTATATTACGGTGTGGTCGAACCGGCGAAGAATATAGGGCATAGCGATGAGCCGGAGGAGGACCGCGAGTGTACCAGCAAATGCGAGGAAGTTTCCAATAGTCGAGGGCTAAATAATTAGGAGGTAAATGACTTTAAAAAAAAGCGCAGAGGCGATGGCAAAGAAAGGTGATAGTCATTACGAACATGTGTCATTGAAGGGTAACTGATCAACAGGGTACTTACATGAAGCCCCAAACCACCAGCATCGATGGGTGTGTAGCAAAAGAGGGTAAAGACAACGTCAAACGCGGAAGCCAGGAAGCTCAGCACGAGTCCAGAGAACGTCAATGCTCTTAGGGCAGGTATCGCGAGGAGTGCCTTTACACCCCCAGGTGCAGTGTCAGTTGGCCCCGGGTTACCATCTGGACCAGAAGGTGAACTGTTACCAGCAACGCCCTTTGGATAGTCCCTTCGTTTACTCGGGAGTGTCTGTTGGCACCAGAGCGAAGTGGTCACCTACGTGATTTTGCTCAAACCCTCTTTCACACGAACCTCTTCTATGAGCAAATATCCCAAACACACACCCACTAGCGCACATATAGCGCTAATGATGCAGGGTGGGAGATAGGGATGTTCCACAAAAATGGACCACGAAAAATATTTTGGGTATTGTGTCGCAGCATTGGCAAATGTCCCACCAATGAATGGCCTTCATTGATCTCAAGGAGTCACACTACGGGCACCCAAGACAAAACAAGACAGACACACCCAATAATAGTTCCCGTTGACCATGAGAGACTGTATATCGGCACGGCGATGTTTTGGTTAGTGTCATCGGTGATTTCGACTAACGTCGAGTGGAGGACAGCAATGTTTCCTGCTACCAAACCACCTAAAATGGTCATGATATATCAATTCCCGCACAGTAACGACAAAAGGCTGACCAAGAAAACGCGATGCAGTAATAGTAGCAAGTGACGTCGACAAGCCAAAGCTAATAGTCGCTATCACAATGCCAATAAGACTGAATATCAAGACGGGACGCCGGCCAATGATATCTTTCAAATGGGCCATGTCAGAAATGCAAAAGACTATTTCATCACTCGCGCACCCGATAATCTACCCCACTGGTATACCGAGAATACTTGCGCAAGTGAATATGCGCTCTCCTAGAGTACTCGTAGCATCATCACCAACCCAGTCAGCACGACACACATAAGTGCATGCAGCTATCAGACTGTACTCACGATGAACCCACTGTAAAATCCGACTTTTTCTGGCACGGCGACACGCAAATCAACGAGGAGTTGATTGATGTATGGGAAGATCTGCGTATAAGCAATGGGATCAACCATTCGGACGACGACGAGAGCACCGAGCTGGGCTTTTGGAAGAGGTGTTATACCACTGGCTCGAATTGAGGCAGGGCTGCCTTCATGTTCCACGTCGGGTAGGAGACGAGCTGACTCGTCTGGTTCGCCTAGAATGTGGTGATGAGCGTTCGCCCTGGACATGGATGTCGAATGGGATAAGCGTGGGTGGGCGTAGTGCGTCTGGAACGAAACAATTCTCGACGTGTGTTTACAACATGTTGGTTGGGTTATGGGATACACATGTTCGAATGTCTAATTTAATCCACCTATTGGAAGATACCGGCGTGGGTTATGCCCTCCGTCGAGTCCCCATGATGACGATGGCAGAGACATTTCGTCCAACAAATATGCCGAGTACATAGATATCTGTGAGGAGCCTGAAGTTTGCTAATGCTTTTGTGGGAAGGCCGTCGTGGGCTCAGTCGAAGATAAGAGGTCGCCAATCAAGCCCCGCACGATGGCCAACCTATTACACGAATTGATAGTTGCGCTGTGACACGAGTCACAGACCACAGCCAATATCTGGGTGAACTTCCCTATGAAAAATGCCAGTTTTCGAATTTCAAGAGTGGTAGAGAGTTTTTAGATAAAACAAACGCGATGTATGCACGGTATATGGAGCTGTGAGAAAAGATGACAAAGCCTGCTGTGCAGTTCCAACTGAGTTGGCGTCGACACTACCCATTGCAAGAGCAACGTTGCACTGACTATAAGCGATTCTCCGGTCGTGATACTCCAGATGAGTTCACGACCAGAGTATCACTTATGGATCATCTAAGCATACATCTGACATCCTGGGGTCAATTGCACTGATCCATCTTCACCACTAATTCCCTACATATACTTGCAGGCCAGTTCATTACGACGTAGAGTGGCTATACTGAGTCCTTGCACTAGAGTATACAATAGCAAATATTGAACTGTCTCATACATTGAAAGCTGGACCCTCCAGCTTGTTTAGTACTGATAGTTAAGTAATGTGCTGGATTATGAAAGATTGGCCCTTTGTGACCTGATGCTCAAGCATATACTACTGAATGTGTGATGAGTTGAGTTAAAATGTATTTTACTGCTCCAGTGAGTAAGCTGTTCATCTGGTTTCTACTAATG
>JBBPJS010000614.1:0-15101 GCA_038088835.1 Singerocomus rubriflavus | reverse complement strand
TAGGCAGACTCGAGCGACCCCGAGTCACATCTTGGCGGTAGTCATTCTCGCTTGAATGAATGGCGGCTTTGACACAGGCAAAGGCTCCGACCAGAAAAAAAGTCCACACGATCATGATTAGCGCGACCCCCCTGTAACGCGGGCCCCGTGCAAGTCTCCGAGACTCGGGATAACCCAGACCCATCGCTAAGCACTGTAGTCTTTCGGCAGGGCATTTCCGCCGAGACGGTCAGGACGAAACAGGGGGCAAGGAGAAAGGAAAGCTCCGATGAATCCAATTATGTTTTACTAACTACTATAAGGTCACCATTAAAGCGCGCAAGCAGCAAATCACCCAAAATACAACAAACAAGTCGTAAATATCCGTATCATGCAAATGTAGATGCTGTGTTTACTTCATCTTCCTGGCAGAGAACGAAGCCGCCCTCGAAACCGACGGCATGCCCATCCGTTGCGGTGTCACGCCAACGGCCGGCAAGGCTGCGCTCGTGAACGTAACCCTTGAATATCCAACGCCCAGTGTCGCGATATCGATCGTACATCTGATCCGTGATGAGGATTTGGAAATGAAAGGCGAAGCACATGCGTTACGTACCGGAATGCGAAGGAAGACGACCAGACCGTCCCAAGGTCGAATTCGCCCAACGTACGAGTAGTAACCCCATGCTTCGCCTTGTTTTTCACACGTCTGCATCAAGGGGCGAGGGGTAGGGGGAGAGGGGGAAGTCGAGGGGGAGGTGGGGGGGAAAGGGGAGAGATTGATGGAACGAACGGGAATAGAGAGGGCGAGAAACCCACCTTGCCGGTGATGATAATATCCTGTACACCACTGGATAATTCCTCGACGAAGTCCTCATATTCATCGGCTTCTTCCATATCTTCTTGCATCGCAGAGTCCGACCCTTCTTGACGGCACCACTCGCGGTCTGATTCATTGGACAGTCGCTCACAGGCTGTGGTAGAGTAAGGGGACCTGCGGCTGGGGTGGTATGTCTCGTACCACGTGTTCTTGCCGGTACTAGGATCAAAAATTTCTAGCCCATCCTGGGAGTCACGCGGAAATAAATCATATGAGTGAAGGGACAGTGCACAACAAACCTTCCTTACAGAGCGACGGGTAAATTCTAAGTCCCGGGGGAGCCAAGCATTGAAGATGTCCTCGCCGAGACCGTCACGACGCGATGGAGCGAGAAGAGGTTCGCTAAACGACAAGCAATGATGCTCTTCAAACGAACAGGCAATCCTTTCCTGGATCAGTGGCACACTGGTAGCAGGTATACGTTGATCCATGGCGGCATTGATATGTGGGAACATATCCGGAATCTGATCAAACTGTCAGATGGGCTTTGCGGTGGAGATGGTGACACGAGGTTGACCCACAAAGATACGACCGCTCCAGTTACCAACCAGAGTGCCGAGAGGGTAAACAATACCCTTGAGAGGTCGCTCTACAGCCGACGGCGTGTGACACGCCGCCAAGCGGAACCAGTCCATGTCAAGTCGTTCACTGGTGATGCCCCGGTCTTGCTGGAAGTAGCGGGTGCGAGTGTGATAATGAAATTCGATGACATCCTCCTGCGTCAATGAAGGAGGTCCGCCTCGAGTACCTGCCTCCTCCCGGGTCGCCGGGAGAAGAGCGATACGTGATGGAAGTGGAATCATGTCTTGCCAGGCTTCTCGTCGCACAGCGAAGTTTAGCAGAGCGGCGGATGTGAGCGGAGGTACTGCGAGCTTCAGTTTGTGGCCAAGATAACGGATCTGAGTGACGAGCGGGGGAGGGCCAGAGAAACCAAGGGACTCGTCGTGCTCTTCGCATAGAGGAAGGTAGAAATAAGTGTCGGGAGCGAAAGCCGAGGGATACTGAACTCGGAAGTTCAACCTCCATAACAGAAGCAAAGATCGGTTCACTCTACCTGATAGCCACGCACTAAAAAGGGGAGAATTGCGTTCGTAAGAGTAGTACGTACTACCGCAGTTTCGGCAGTAACACTCTCTGGACACCTATCAGAAGAAGCGAGAGGGGGCGGCGGAGAAAGCTTGCCTCGGCTGCTTGTCATCCAAAGAAGCCACATCGCCAGAGACACACCCTCTGGATCTGACACGCGTGGGATGGAGTGACTGATGTTCGTCGATGGACTCCTAATGGCTACCGCACCGAGAATCCAGTCGGGCAGATTTGCCCAGCCAAAGAGCTGCCTCTCGTTACGACCGTCGTTCTCAAGCATCATGAGATATGCCTTCCAAAGGGCTTCCCGGTCGAGACGAGGAGATAAATTTCCGTGTTTGATGTGCTGTAGCGCAATAAAGCGGCTACGGAGTTCTCGGGCCAAGCAAGGTGGGGAGGTCCATCTGGACGATAGTCGACGTTCGATGGCTTCACAATCGAACTTGCGGCGGAAGATGCGCGCATATAGACCGCTGTTGTTGGCAATGGAGAGTGAGTCGTAGAGCGTGCGGCAGGTGAGTAACAGGGAGCAGAGGTTTACGGGTGGTCCGAGGAAAGGGTCAATGGCGAGATAGAAGGCGATGCTGTCAAGGATGGAGGGGCAATGGGCGACGAGTCGTTCGAGGGTGAGCGAGGAGCGTATCATCGTGCAGGGGATGGAGGGGGTGGGACGGCGGCGGGGCGTTTTTATTTAAGTTGACCTTGAAAACGCCTGAATCGGAGCGAATATGGGTTTGATGATAATCTACATACAACGTTGATCGCCGCGAGCTTCTCGTCCTTGGCCGTCCATTGGAGAGGGCCGTCTGAATGACCGAATCATTACGAGAAAGCGGGCATGGAGCCCTGAAACGAGGACAACGTGAAGCACTTCCGAGACCAAAGGAGTGGGTGAGACGTACGTTGGCGAGGTCCTTGGACGGTCTCTTGTTATGCGGGGGGCCTGGCGTGTTTCGCATCAGAAATAGCCCCACACGAAAAATGAGAGTCGTCGGGGACACTCACTAATCATATCCATAAAAGGAAAGGCTCATAAGAAATTCGACTCGCCGTCGCGCACAAGCGGGCCAGTTCGAGCAGCGTCTGGCAACGTCGAGTTGCCCCATGCATCGCACTCTACGCATCGCATCAAGGCCCCGAGAGCCCCCCGCAGCACTCTCACAGCAGACGCGCATTCATATCCGCGCGAACTATTGACTTGCCGCGGACTGCCGTGTCGCCCCATCATTCATGTTCGCCACAGGCACCGGGGAATACATTTCGTTCGTTTCCATTGGAACCGTAGTCAGGTGATCACTAGCCGACCCTCTCACAAGGGCGGTTCACCGTCCTGTGCCCTGCCAGTGGTCTGTTTCAGATTTATATGCATATCACAACGTTGCTAGCAAGTCTATCGTCGCCTCTGGTCAGCTGTGACGCAATTTCGACCCCTCTTCATGACCTATCTCGCCAGAATTCTCGTGCTAGTGCGTGCTCTTGATCTGACTAATTCAACGTGTCCCCTTTGCCACCGACACACGAGAACCCTGCTCAAAATTGGGGGTCTATATCGGCCACCATCGCCGTAGGCATATGAAGATGTAGTACAGGTATGTCTTGTGGAGTGATCGTGCGCCACCGAGTCTAGTTCACACTTCGTCAATGTGGCTCTTAGTAAGTGATATGGGTGTCGGTGGAACCTGATCTGCAAAATCGGCTTGTCAGACGATGCACACCTAATTATATCGACCCAACGTGCACCTACGCCGGAATGGGCGTCTTGTCGCGCAGCTCGCGCTACTGGTCCCGAACGTGGGTCCCTTCTTGTCACCAACATATCGACCGTTGCACATGCTTTTGAACCATACCTGACCCCTGAACAATCTCCGATGTGACCGTCCACATACCATCCGTGGAGGTCGATGTCGGCAGCGCGTGGGACTGATCTCGGCTGTTGGCTGACTCGCTGGTGTAGGGTCAGATGACCTGCATCACGGTGACTGAACCAGAAAGGGTAGTTGTACCATAAGCCGTAAGTAAGCATCTCCGTCGATACGAGATGAGATGACAGAGGCGAGTGGCGTCCTATCAGTGTTCCAGAATGGAAGCAAATTCTCCAAGCAGGCAAGCTTACGGAGCCCCTCTTTTCCGCAACGGGTTTGGACTTGTAACGCACAGGTCTTTGGAAATGAGTGCAATGTGTCTGCACTGATAATTTGGTTTTCTGTTCTTATGATCAGACTCACAGCGCGCAACATCAAAAGAACTGTGGAGAGCACTCAATCGCCCCGTGAAATGTCCCTTCCTTTGCGGTGACCGCTGGTTTAGCGCACTTTGTTTACATTTCATACAACCTGAAACCAGCACGTATGACCCTGTCATAATGTGCAGAGATCGGCTTGGTTCTCGGTGTAGTAGTCATCCCAAGACGACGGGCCACTTCCTCGAGTGTAATATGGCGTATGTTACCTACTGTCAGCGAGATCCCCATTAGTGACACAATCAAGGCGAAATCTGTACACATCGTGCTTTCGTGAACGTCTTGCCTAGTCCTCGAATGCCAACCCAAACCAGCTGACCTTGACCGCGTGGGCTTTGCACACATCCTCTGGTCACCAGATATTTTTGGATTCTCCGCATAACGAACTTCTCCCGCCATCCACCTGGTCAGTCACACCCTTCTAATGAAGAGGCAGCGGATCGCCGAGCGGGGCGAGTGATTCGTAGAGGGTAGGTGTGTTTTATGACATGACAAGATCCTGCCGTTTGCGTCGTTCTGATACACAGCGCCCATTTTCTTTCCGGTTGGTTCGGTCGATTCCGACCCGCAAGTCCTTTTGTCGAGCGAGCGAGCAAGGGGCACCCAATCATATGCTCGTGATCTTCGCCTACTCAAACTAGAACGCCACCCGATGTGTGGGCTTCCACTGGTCCGTTATGACGGAGATGACAAACCCTGCTGCAATTAGATCAAGAGACCCTCTTGCAATTGCGACATGTTTCTAACGTATCACTTGCTAGTTGGCTTTCTGTTAGGCCATGTGGGGAATAGGTCGGCCGACGAGAGAATTCGGCATGCACCCTGTTCCTGTGATATTCGCACTGTCTGTCGGATGCCAGAAAAGAAAAAAAAAAGACTTTTGTGCTCTAGGCCATCGAGGCTGAAACAAAATGCAGAGAGCTCCACGGCAGGGTCGGGAACCCTGAGACGTCTGACTCCAGGCTCGACCTCTAATAAACACAGAGTTAAGTTCACAAATTGGCAAGGGAACGGGGTGCGTCTCGGGGAGATTTCCGGACCCAGGGGCTGTCTGTCGGCAATGACTACAACCACTGGCTTCGTTCAACGTGGTTGGGTAGCAAACTCCCCCAACCAATTTCCACGTGGAAAATCCAACCATCGAGCTTTTTTTTAATCTTCTGCGACTCAAAAAATCGCAGGTCCGTGTGTGTGCTCGAGATTTCTCGTTTTTTCATGTGATGCCGTGGGGAGAGGGGATAGGCCCCCACACCAATATAAACGAACAAAAGGTTAAGTACTCGAAATATCCGAACAAAAGAGTCGAAACGGGCACTTTAGCATAGTTCTTGGCGAGTGCCGTCACGGCGGGGTGCTTTTTTCTTTGGAACCGCACAGCTTCGAACAGAGCCTAGTGCTATGGCTATCTCCGTCCACATGCAGGATCAGCCTGAACATGTTTCAGAAATGCCACAACCGAGATGACTCGATTGCATCCCGTTTCAGGTAAAGCCCAGTCCCGGTCAAGCTCACTCGACACATCTGTAGTCTCTGAGAGCACTATGAACGATCAAGTTGTACCCTGGAGGATGGTGGTTTGCTTCGCTATGATAATTGTCCTCTACAGGTCCTCTCTAGTCTTTGCAACCATTTTATGACCTGTCTATAAGAACAAGGTAGATTCTACAGACAATCACCTCTAGCATGTCATGTTTTACCATAACATCATTCAATTACAGCAAGTTGCAAGTATAGCTAGCCTAGAACGTCGAATACTGTTCTCAAAATCCTGGCACGTATACTCGGTCATGATGTGTTGGCAGTTTAGAAATACCTTGGGCTTGAGTGCTTCTCCTGCTTCATTACTCAGAGTGTCATTTACCCCCCTCACAGAGCAACCAGCTGCAACATTGAGAACTATCAGCAACACAATGCATAATCTACTCTGTGATGGCATCTACAAACACTGTCACAACGCTGTTCAGAGACAACATAATAACTTGGAGTTTCATGTAAACAATACATCATCATCACAAAAATCTTCCACCCTCATCTGTAAAAGGTCACTCAGTAAGACTGTTTTACAACACATGCCCGCTGCGCCAGAATGGATCAGACATCCAAAGGAAGGTCCTTGTTGGCCCTCACTGCGCCGACCCCCGCTTCCCGCTCAGCGCACCACAAGGCGGCCCACGCTCGGCACATGCTTTTGGGTTCACACGGCTCAAGGGGGATTTTAAGCGTTCCGCACTGGGGGAGTACTCCGACTGGAGGGCACTAGAGTGGAAACTGCGAATAAACGGAATTCTTCATCACACCAAGCGGCGCAGCAAAGCAAAGTGCCACAATGGAAACAAACTCACTCATTTAGTGCAACACCAAGAGTTGAGCAATATCATGGCAACACCTAGAGGAACAGAATATCAGTAATGAACTTTGAACGCGAATCATCAATAGAATGTCAGGCGAAATGGCACTGGCAAGTACACTATGCGCCCCGGAGAGCGCTGTTCGTTACGAACGAACTGCTCTATTGCTCGGCATGGTCGTGTAGGACGGGGAAGAGAATAAAGTCATCACGAAACAAGAAACAAAATAGCGAGTAATACTCACGTCAAATCTCGAATGGAAGAAAGCAATGTTTGCTTCCACGAACAAAATTTATACGGGCCACAGTATTTGTAGCTGATTTGGTAGTGGTCTGTGCGCAACGATTACATAATTGACTTTATAAAACTTTCCCACAGGTATGACGGACTTCAATGTCGACGACGACGGGAAATCTATAACTCCCTCGATATTGAACCCTTGATGTCTGCAGTGGATTCTCCAACACATCTACCAGTCGTTCCAGAACGCCGACCTCACTCACCAGATATCATCGATGTCGATGCCCTCGATGCCGATGATATTGTGTATGTGAGCTCAGCACATCCTAGCCAGAGGAGACATGTCGGCGAGGTTGAAAGGACTGTTCCAGTGACTAGGGAGGTCATTCATGTCACTGACAGTGAAGATGACAACGAAATCCAGTTCATTGGTCACAATCCTGCCCAACCCCCACTTGGTAAGGTTCGCATTCTGTCTATGTGGTAACACCCTTAAACCAGACAACAGTTAGAAGAGAACGCATTTTCTCTCCTCCGCCCCCCCCTCAAATCGGTAGCGTTCCTCCAGTACCACCGATTCCTCAGAGATTCCTATCACTGCGTCCAGGTCCACCCCCGGGACCTATCATACCCAATGAAGATCCGCTCCCATTCGAGGTCGACCTGCGACCTCCACCTCCCGTTGAACAATCACCCCCAACCGCTGCTGGTCCATCTCATCACGTTCCGTCCATGGGCTTTGGTGGTGCACTACTCGCAGGTGTGCGGCGAATCGTGGGTCCCCGTAACGTTTCTCAACGGCTTGAACGCCGTAATGGCTGGGGCCTCACTGGTTCGTTTATCATGCGATTAGACCCCTTTGACTTTGCAGGCAGAGTAGAGGATGACTTATTAGTTGGTCTGGACGAGATAGGTTTTCTGGGTGAGGACGCTGGCCCCTTTGACGCTGGAATAGTGAGAGGCCAAATAGAGCGGGTATTCAAACAACGCGAAGCACAAGCTGATCCAGATTATAAACCGGATTACACCCACCCAGACCGGCCATTGCCTGGTTTCACACACGATTTCTCCCCTTCATCGCCATCTTCCCCTATCGTCGAGGATATCGACACTCCTCCAGCACACCGGGCGAGCGGTAGTAGTACTCGATTATGTGATATCACACTGGTATGTGTTGCTTGTCGTGATCCTCTTGTTCTTGGAGCCTCCGACGTCGGGGAGGGCCGTGTCAAGCGGAGGCTGTGGGGCTTGCGTTGCGGTCACTTACTCGACGGAAAGTGCGTTGAGAAGTTGATGGAACCTACTCCGCCAACTCTCGATGCAATCGGATCAAGCAGCAGGAAAGTGGTTAGAGACTCAGTGGAGCACCTGCCGTCACCGAGTCCAGATACTACTACGGTTGTTGATTCTGATGCCGGTTCGATGCGGTCACGGCTACGTCCGCGTCGTGGGGTGGCAGGGCCACTTCCCTTGGTTTCTCACCCTGTGCTTGCCACCCCTTCAAGTGGGCGCCGTGGCATTGCCCCTAGGACTCGGGTTAGTCGCCGAAGTAGCCGCAAAGGAAAAGGAAAGATGAACGCGCCTATCGTGGAGGCTGAACACGAGTGGAGTTGCCCAGTCAATGGGTGTGGACGCATCCATCTCAGCCTGTTAATGGACGGACGATGGATAATGGACGAGAAAAGAGGTGCCATTGCGGTATTTGCTTGATTCTGTGGCGAGCTTGAGGTATGGTTACGTGTCCGGGCCCATTGGACATGGGGATATTGTAAAAGTTGCACGGCACTACTATTCTTGTAGCATAATTTATAACACACGTCTTGTAGCGTCAGTGAAGCACACATTGAGCATCTGCTTGACTGAGAAGATACCCACCACCCGATCTTGGCCCGTTCGCTGATGAGTGCTCCGATTCTCATGAGACCGACGAGGCGCAAGGCGTGCTTTGGTGGTCGATGACAACGACCGTGGAGACCACATGTAGGCTTGGTGTTGCAACGTGTCCACTATGTTTACACTACTCTTTTTTTTTTTCCTCTCTTTTCCTGCCCACTCTTGGCCAGCAGGGCACGCGTACTACACATGCTCGAGTAAACAGGATACCGATTGTTCCGTGCTTTGTGACCGATCTGTCCTTGTCTCCGTGTTCGTGTTTCGGGCGAGCTCGCATTTCCGCAGACGCGCGAATCTAGCCCTTTCCTCGTGCCCAATGCTTTTATTTTGGCTGACCTGCAGCTTCTCGGTTCTTATTCTCCGTCCCCCTGGACGCAACTGTGGCTAATCATGGGTGACTGGGCCACCGGTCAAGACCTCTCTGCTACCCCGCGACGATACCTACAACGACAATGGAAGAGAAATAAGCCCGTAAGTCACTTCGTCCTCGGTACCTCATTTGTCGATGGCTAGATCGATCTCACAATGTTGCACGCCTAGCATCTTCCACAGTCCGATTCGCTCCCCGTCCTGCGTCTCTGCCCGAATCGTCCTTTGTTCGTATGTGCTCGGTGTGGCTTTGCAAACGCGTGGATCCCCCTCTGTCTGTGGTGCGAGTGGACGTCGGCCGAAGCGGCAAAACAGTTCGAGGCCAACCTGCCAAGGTCCCGCCGGCTCAGCGCGCCATCCAGAGTTGCGCCTGCGCTGAAAAAGACCAGTCAACGACCCTTGAGGAGAATGTCTGCAGACTCGGCCATCTCCAGTGCGGGCCCCCACACACCCAGGAACGAGCGAGCATTTCCCTTGATGCACTCCGGCAAGAGCGTGCCAGCTATTACGACAGTGCTGGAAGCCTTTCACCGTGATGTGTGTCACGACGACCACCAGGTGGGCCCACGTCACATTGAGGCTGTGGACCCCGACGCAGGTGCTCTCTCTCTTGCCTCAACCTCCACCAACTCCCACAACGTTCAGAAGGAAACGGTCGACGGTGGTGGCGTGCATCGAGTCGCCACAGCAACCTCGATAACGGTACGACCCCGTCCGAGAATGGCAAATATACTAATCTGCATTGTTCTCATGTCGTGTAGCCACTGCGGCCGACTTCTCCCTTCCCGAACGCTGCGCCTGAACCCGAGGTGGGACTAGACAGGGACCATTCCGAAGATCTGGATCTGAAGAGAACCTCGACGCGTCACCGGAGGGTATTTCCAGCGCTTCCCATCTTCCCTCCACCTATGCGCTTTCGTGCCTCGTGCCGCTCGCCTCCTGTAGTTGAACGCGCTGGGCCAGAGAATGCTATGACCATGCCAGCCTCATGTTCTACCACGTCCGTACTCATGGAAGCGTCGAGTACACCACGTAGCACAGGCTCGATGGATATGTCAGATGGCAGGTACATGCACTCGACGACGCTGTCCATCTCTTCGTCACAATGTTCCCCTAAGCGTGGGCTGCGTCCAACGAAAAATATGACGCTGCTCAAACGCGGATCCTCGGTCTCATATCGTTCTCGTTCTCCTTTGCGGGAGAGTATGGATATATATCCAACGTCTGCAGTGGAGGCACGACAGTCACATACGTTCTCTCTGACGCATTCTCACGATCTTGAGACCCCCCCTGTCCGCTTGGGACATCCAAGTCGACCGTATTACTCTGCGATTCGCAAGGACATGTCACGCCCAACCAGCCCCGTCTTCTCTCTACCTGCTCCTCGTACTCCCTCGCCGATCTTGTCCTGTGCCGATTACGTCCCACGCGGGACCAAGTCGCTCGACTGTGGTGACCGATCCAGTGTCCAATATACAGGAGAGTTGCGTCCCATGTCGATGGTCTTATCAAGACAGACCACACCACCGATCGCGGGCCTTGGCTTTTCGCTCAGCGGGGAGATGGAGCTACGAATGGACTTGGCGCGGTGGCAACGGGAGAATGCGCCAGATGAGCCAGGTGGTTATCATTTTCGAGAGAGGAGTCGACCACGAACCAAGGTGAACATGAAGGGTAGAGTGAAACAGCTTGGCAAGGGCTTGA
Organism: Singerocomus rubriflavus; assembly: GCA_038088835.1. NCBI lineage: Eukaryota > Fungi > Basidiomycota > Agaricomycetes > Boletales > Boletaceae > Singerocomus > Singerocomus rubriflavus. Next base: position 4,363 of record JBBPJS010000614.1, on the reverse strand, counting down.
AAGAATTCGTTCTTGGAAGATCGTGACTCTTTATTCGTAGCCGGCTGCGATATCCATGTTCAATTATCACGTGATCAGTATAAGTAGTCACATGACGTTATGTCCCCCACCTCCCCTTCCCTTGCGTTGCAGTGAATGAGTCGATAAAGTGGTCAGTGTGATGGTTGATCTGCAGGGTAGAAATGTCGACAATGAATGAGGAGGTTGTTGGTCGTGCAGGAGTTGCAATTTCGGCCGCGTGAGCCTCGTACTTGACAGGACGGCGACTCGTCTGCCGCGTCATTGCAGCCCATATTCGCCTATAGCGGGAACCTTGCCCGCATCGTCCCCGGAGGTCTTTTGACCCTTACTATCCTCTCTCCTTGCTTGTGAACTTTCTTCTCTAATTCTTGCTTCATATTCCTTTGCTCATGGTCGGTCGAAAGACTGTCGACCGAACAGACGAACCCCCTCATGTGCCAGAGCTCCCCAACCGTCGTTACCTTCGACCACCGCCCCTACGACTCGACGCAAGTCGACGCTCGTCGGCCATTCTCGATGTATGATTTCACTCCCGTCACCCTGGCGCGACGAGCTGACTCACATCTGCCACCGGCTGGTTCATCAGGAGTGCACCAACACGGCCGTAAAGTTCAGCGATCCCGGCTCTACACGCACGTCTCTCCATTCCATCTAGTATGTTCTTCACCTATCGAAATCCAGTTCACACTGAGCGTCCGGTCAGCACACCCAACTCCGGTGTCACTCTCGGCATGCCTAATTCTACTGCCCGTTGCTCAGCACCCGTAGAATCCCCTTGCGGATCCGTCAGCGAGGCAAGTTCTCGCAGATATCGCTACTCCGTCGCCGAACAAGCTCTTGCCGGCGCATTGAAGAGCAGCGAAGGGGCACGTTCTCCCCTCGAACTCCAAATCTGTGCCTTGCAACAGGCCTCTGTGGCGCTGAGCACACGTGCCAACGAGTCCCGGGAACGTGTCGCGAAGCTCAAACATTCTCTTGCAGATAGAGATCTTGAGCCGGGAATATACGTTGCACTCCAGCAAGAACGCTGGATGGAGGAAAAACGGCAATTTGCGGTAAACAAGGAGGTGGAGATATTGACTCGGCACCTAATGCAGTTGAAGGCGGATCGAGGGTCGGACCACGAGAATCGTGGCTCGTCTCCAGCCCTCATCAACGAGGCGAGACGGAATACCAATTTAGCCCGCTTTTTTGATTGCTCTCCCACGAGGACATTATTCAACCTCGATCTCAAGTGTAGACTTGCTCTTGACCAGCCATTCCCCCGTCGAATGTCGATGAGCGACATCTCTCCCCTTCGCCTCCGGCCATCGTCCATCACTCCACCACCTCTGCGACGTCTCACAACGAAACATGCACGTCCTGTGTCTATGGCTGGTGAGGCATTCAACCCCGTGAAACGCCCTTGCAGACCTCGCCCTGGTAATTCCCTCCCTAATACACTTGCGCTCACCAAGGGTACAGAAATAAGTACCAAAGCGCGCATTATCTCGGACCGCTCGGTATCCCCACGTAGTTCTCGCTTAACTGCCGAAATGCCCTCCGACGGTTCCGAGGGTCGTGTATCTACCCGACCTTCCACACCGCCACTATCTGTTACGTCGGAGGGCTCTTCCTCAACGCAGGGCATGGGCGAAGACACCGGGGGAATTGCCACCATTATCAGTCACGTTACCTCCCGCACACGCTCTGAAATTCTTGCAGACTTGGATAAGGATGCCGTCCACGTGCCAGATTATGCAGTGGATCTCCTCGGGGGTTTGGACCTTATCCATGATGAAATTTCTCTCCCAGATCGGAGTCTGTTTATGAAACCGAGGGAGATGAAACCCATCGAGGTTGTCCCCCCACCTGAACCAGTGGACATTGCTCCGTCCGAGGAGTCCGACACGGGCCCGTACACGTCATTTGCCCTGCCACCATTCACGGTCGAAACGTCGTGGCCACATCCTTCGACTCACCCACCCCCGTCACCTTCTACACCCCGGATGCATCGCTCTTCTCTACAACCACTGCCATCGGACTCATCGTCGCTTTCCCGTTCGAGTAGCCCCACTACCCCTCGGCCATCACAGACCCCCAAGGGTCCCCGGGCCCGCCACTCACTTCTCTTCTACATGCGGAAACATAGAGATAATTCTGGGGAGTATAGCCCTGCTCCGTCGTCCGTTCGTGTAGAGAGCTTGGCTGGGAGTAGTCCTGTCTCAGGAAGTACAGCATCCAAGCGGCGTTTCTCGTTCTTTTCGCGGAAATAGGTCGGTTGCGCATTTTAATGGATATCTCGCTTCACCACGCACACATGACACTACGAACGGTTTGCTACTGCTACCATTTAACATGCAATCAATCTATTGCTCTCACAGCGTAGTATATACACCTTTGTTTACGTTAGCATTTGATCCTTGGGTATACAGAATTACAATTGGTTTAGTATGGCATGTTTAAAAAAAATTGAACCCGACCCGGATTGAACGGATGACCTTATGGATTCACGGAACACGTGCTGGAATCATACGCGCTACCACTGCGCCACGGGTTCGTCGTTGAAATCGAGGCAGATTACGTTATACTTTGGTCCAATCTCAGTCTCAAGCTTGAAATGCCCCCTAAGACAAAACATACTGCATGTAAAACGACCAGGAGACATTTGAATCTCTGAGTGATTTCGCTGAACACGGATGAGCTTGTGTTGTTGGGCAGCATCCATCCCCAGTTCATACACCTTACTACAGGTCTTCGTCCACCATGTCTGACTCCATCCTGGAGCACACGGATATTTTCATGCACTCCCCACCAGATATGTGCATCGTCTCCTTTCGATGCTCTCGATTGCCAGATTGCTAGGATCCAGGAATCCAGCCTCGGTTCCTTCGTGAGCTGCCCCGACATCCCTATGTCGACTAGTAGTTCATCATGTGTAAACGGGATCGCCTCTGACTCTGGAACCGTGGTGAAGCGACAACCAACGGCCCAAGTCCTCGACGTAAGTACAAATCCGCGTCTCTCTTGACAGGCCCGGAGCATGATCGGTGGCCCCTTTAGGTGCCCATCTCTATCTGCACTCGGTCCGCAGCGGTCAGAAATATGTGCACGACAAGATACTTCTCCGGGTTGTCGAACGCCGATGACAGCCATATTCTCAGTTTGGCCAAGGCGACTATCGCGTTCGACAATGCGCTGCACGGCCGTGTAGTACCTCCCCCCAATGGACGGGGTCGCAAGTCTATTCGTCGAACATGCGTGGACGCTGCGTGTCTTTTCTGAGCTCATAGTCCAAGTTTTTTACAAGGAAGCCTGAGCGAGGAGCCGGAAGAAGCTATCCTTTGGGACGGTGAGGCGTTGCTACGACTCGCGATACGCTGCTTGGAGTTTGATCAGGCTATTTGGGGGTCGGATCCAGCACAAGTCAAGGAGACAGTTCCGCACCAGTCATCGGCCAATCGGCCACCTTCTCATACCCACCTTCCTTGACTCTGGATATCTCAGACCAAGGATCCTGCTATTGGCAAGCATGTAGTTGTACAAGGTAATAAATCAAATTTCGTTCAGTCGTGGTACCCACGTGCCCTCAATGCACTCTTTTTCGTTTGAGGGGATTCAACACCTAGTTGTTTCAAGATCTCAACCTGCTGGTCCTTTGCAACCTTGCCCGTTCGTTTTTCGTAGTTCTCGACAGATTCAGGTCGCTCCCCATGAGGAGTCGCTCTCATGCCATGACGCCTGTGGGGCCAAAAGTCGAACGTCGCGGTGTGCATCACGATCTAGTTCCCGTGAGATCGCACACCGGCACCATCATGTAGCATGTCAGGTAGCTTACTCTGTTGTCCCAGAATGCCATCGAGTTGGGCTCCCAGTGGAAACGCACCTGGAAGTCCACGTTACTGCATATCTGCTGGTACAGGAAGTCCAAGATAGCGTCTGACTCGGCCTTGGGAACACCGACGATGCGACGCGTGAAGCCTGGGTTGACGTAGATGCTCTTCCAACCAGTTACGGGATGAACGCGAACGACAGGGTGGATCGTCTCAATAGGTTCACGACGAACGTGGAACCCGGCTGCACGGGAACCATCAGCCTGGGCCACCGCACTGTGGAGTGCGGAAAGGCCTTCCAAGTAGGTCTGCAACCCAGGGCTAAGGGACGAGTATAGGGCATATCTTGCACACGTAGGCATGCGTCAGTATACATTCCTTATTGCATCGACCGTTAAACCCACCCCGAACACCACACAGTGTCACCCCCATATTCCGGACAAGTGATGATTTTGAGGGACGTTGTGCTCGGGGGCTGGATCTCGTATGCAACGTCGCTGTGCCAGAGTTCCAATTTCGTAAAGGACCTT
>JBBPJS010000612.1:0-15111 GCA_038088835.1 Singerocomus rubriflavus | reverse complement strand
TTTTATTTTATCTTATCTTCAGCATCACATGACTAGGTCACATGACTTGTCACCTGACTGATCACATGATTGGTCTAGACCCATGATATTATAGTAATGTCATGCCTGCAGGAAATCTCATGTAAAGGTCCAAACTCTTATCTTTTCATTTCCATCTCATGAGAAGTTTCTTTTCATTTCTGTTTGCTTCTCTTCTCTTCTTTTCATTTCTGTCATCTTCTCTTCCATTTAATGGACATGAGGTGTGCTTCCTTTTCACACCTTATCTATGATATCACTTGGTCTGTGCTTACATTTCTATAGTATATAAAGGGACTGTCTTTGGCTGTTGTCCCTCAGCCTAATCCATTTGGTTACTTGTCCTCTCTTGGGAAGTGAGACCTAAGGATTACTCTCTCCCATCTACTTTCTATCATTCCATCAAATCAATGTTCTACAAGCAACCACTTAAGGGATTGTTTATTTATCCATCAATATAGTTCTTTTATTCCATAACACTTCTCAATGAAGTAGGAACATATATTTTGTGATTGTGTTATGGAACAAGAAAACTATACTGATGAAGTTCTATCCTTGAGTGGTCTTAATCGATGGTACAATGGTTCAATAGAAAAGAGTAAGGATGAGGGCAATCCCTAGGTCTCACTTCACTAGATGTGACAAGTAACCAAATGGATTAGGCTGAGGGATGACAGCCAAAGACAGTCCCTTTATATACTACAGGATTCTGTGCACAGACCAAGTGATGTCATAGATAAGGTGTGAAAAGGAAGCACACCTCATGGCCATCAAATGGAAGAGAAGACATGGAGATGAAAAGAAGCAAATGGAAATTAAGAGAAGACTTCCATGAAGTGGAAATGAAAGATAAGGAGCTTCTGGAACAGCCTGGACCTCACCATGAGGTTTCTTGCAGGCATGACATTGTTATGACATCATAGGTCTAGACCAATCATGTGATCAGTTATGTGACCTAGTTATGTGATGCTAGAAGATAAGATAAGATAAAAGAAAAGAAAAGAAAATTGTACAAGTTCAGCATAGAGTTTGTAACACTTCCCCCTTCTCAAGACTCGGATTCCAGACGAGTCAAGTTTTCATAGGGCGAGAAGAGAGAAGCAAAGTCAATGCCAGTGACCCAAAGAGGACATGGAGCACTAGGATAAGCAGCATGAAATGCGGAAACAGCACCATGTGCATTATTCAAATGCGATGCAGATTCCCAAGTGCAATTAGAGACATCCCAACCTTTCCAATGCACCAAGTAGTGAAGTTTCCCTTGTTGAAGACGGGAATCCACAATAAAATCCACCTTGTATTCTTCATCACCATCTTCCATAATGTGAATTGCATCAGGGCATTGAACAGGTTAATCTGGCTGTGGTTCAACATAAGGCTTAATATGAGACCAATTAATAACTGGGTGGATCTTCATATGCATAGGTAATTCCAAATGCACTGCATTTGGCAGAATCTTGCAAATCTGATAAGAGCCCAGCCATTTTTGGGATAGCTTAGGGGACAAAAATGGCAATTTCAGATGTTCGGTAGATAACCAAACTTTGTCTCCTTTCAAAGGAGTGTATGTGATAGGTGCATGAGGTTGGGTGACCATATGTTGACATGCATCTAGCAAAGCCTACTTGACTTTCTCATGGGATAAGGCATATTGACCTGCAAAACCTGGGAGATCATCCACAAAATCCAATCTAGGGACATAATTGTGTGTAATTTCAAACAGAGTTTTTCCTGTTGCTGAAGAAACCAAGTTGTTATGATGAAACTGAGCCATAGTGATCCAGCTAGGCCAGTCCAATTGTTTTTTAGCAATAAATTTGTGCAAATACAAGATCAATTTCTGATTGATCCTTTCTGTTTGACCATCTGTTTGCGGATGATACACAGTGGAGATTTTTTGGGCAATCTTTAAGAGAGAGCAAAAAGAAGATGTAAAATCTGAAATAAATTGTGTTCCTCAATCGGAAACTATAGTTTCAGAGAGACCATGAAAGCACCAAACAAAATCTTGAAAGAGTATTGTGAGATCTTTTGAAGAAATGGTTTTGGCACAGGGAATAAAGATTACTTCTTTAGAGAATCGATCAACAATAATGCAGACAAAATCTTTTCCTTGAACCTTCGGAAATCCAGAGACAAAGTCAACAGAAAGATCCTTCCAGGGTTCTTGTGTGATAGGGAGGGGTAAAGGGGCAACTCTGGATACATGTTGCTTGCCTCTTGTGATGGCACAGGCTTGACATGAGGATATATAGTCCTTTACATCCTTGGTAATACCTGGCCAGTTGAATGATCGTGTAAGAAGATGAAGAGTATGAGTGCGACCTGCATGTCCTGCAATCAGTGAGTCATGATAAAGAGAAAGACATCTACTTCGTAAAGAAGTAGGGACATAGATTTTATGGTTTTGATCAACAAATACTTGTCGTGTTTGGTTGAATATGAAAGAGGAGGGTATATGGTCTTGCATGTTTATAGTAGCATGACGTACTTCATCGAAAAGAGAAGAAGAAAGTTGGATGTTTTGATTAAATACTTTAGGAGGTAGAACAGTGATATTGGTATTGATTTTTTCTGCAGCATCACCATAGTCTGGTCTTCTTGAAAAAGCATCAGCTCGACCATTTTGAGTTCCAGGTTTATAGGTGATGGTAAAGTTATATTCCAATAAAACTGCATGCCAGCGTGCCTGCCATGCTGATAAGTTCTAAGGCTTCTTCCAAAACTCCAGGTTTTTGTGATCAGTCCATATGTCAAAATGGACTAGCCCTAATAAGTAATGCTTCCATTCCTGTAAAGCTCTGATGATAGCAAGCAACTCTTTATCATAGATAGGATAGTTGTGTTCTTCTTTTGAAAAGGAATGTGAATAAAAAGCACAAGGTCTCCATAGTCCATCTTCACACTGTTGAGATAGTACCATGCTGATGGCAAGATCAGATGCATCAGCTTCGACCCTCATAGGTTTAGATGTGTCTGGAAAGATCAATAGAGGTGCTTTGGTGAAATGATCCTTTAGCATATCAAATGCCTTTTGTTGTGCTTCTTTCCATATGAATTCCTAATCTTTCTTCATTAACAAAGTCAAGGATTTGGAGATTTCTGTGAAATCTTGAATGAACCTGTGATAATAATTACATAGTCCCAAAAAGGATTGAACATCTTTGAGTTGATGAGATATAGGCCATTCCAAGATAGCATCGACTTTTCCTTTTTGCATTTCCACTCCTTCTTTGGAAATGACCATTCTCAAGAAGTCTACCTTGAGTTGGGAGAAGTGGCATTTCAACGGTTTGACATAAAGGTTATTGTCTCATAAGTGCTGTAACACTTCTCTTACAATGGCTTCATGTTGCTCTTTCATTTTGTTTTTTGTAAAAATATTTATGTCATCTAAATAGATGAGAATGTAGACCCACATGTCATTGTAGATGTCATTCATCATCTGTTGGAAGGTAGCAGGAGAATTAGTCATGCCAAAATACATGACAAGAGGTTCATAGGATCCTTCAGGGGTGACAAAGGCTCCTTTCTATTCATCTCCCTCTTTGATGCGAATGTTATTATATTCCCATCGAAGATCTAGAGTAGTAAACATGTTGGCACCCTTGAGCTGATCAATGAGCATTGAAATTAATGGCAATGGGTACACGTTCTTGATGATTCCTTCATTCAGGTAACAATAGTCCATAACCATTTGTTTCTTCCCATCTTTCTTAGGAATAAAGAAGACAGGGGCAGTTTGTGGCAACTTGGATGGCTGAATATCCTTTCTTTAGCTCTTTTTGAAGGAAAGTTTGAACTTCTTCTTGTTCGACTTCTGAGAGTGGTATAACACAACCTTTCTTTGAAACAAAATCAGTTTTAAGATCTATGCTGTGATCCCATGGTTTTTGTTCTGGCATACATGTTGATTCGGATTCAGAAAAGACATCAAGAAAGTTGTGATAAGCTGCAGATATAGCTTTCTTTAATTCTTGTTCTTCTTCCTTGGAAATAGTGTGAATGGAGGTAGTGAGGAGACTGTACTGTTGGCAATGTGGAGTACAGCAAGGGAAGGTGATGGTCTTGTTAACCCAGTCAATATCAGGATTGTGCCTTGCAAGCCAATTATATCCTATAATGATTTGATGTGTTTCTAATGTGGATACTAACGCATCAATCATTTCAGTGTGTCCTTGTAGAGTGATGGCTATAGTGATGTAATATCAAAGGGTTCCTTGTGTGTTTATTGACCCATCAGCATTAATAGCTTCTAGCAGTCTTGCTAATGGTTTTTTCTCCAATTGATATTTTTCTACAACTTTGGAGTTGATAAACATATTGCATGCACCAGAGTCTAGTAATGCTTTCAGTGCAACTAAATGATCTTGACCTTGATACATAAAGTTAATATTGCATGGAATGTTAAACTCTCCATGATGAGCAAGGGTTTTGCTTGTTTCTATAGGGGATTTATAATTTACAGAGGCTAAATGAACTGACCTTATAAAGGAATTAAGCACACTATTTTTGTTTTCCAGTGCCACACTCAGAGGAGATGCCTTTACAGAAATGCCAAAGGCACACTTGATTGCATTGTCCAATTCAAAACTATCAAAGTCTGAATTTACATTAGTAGATACAGATCTTGGTAAAATGATTGTGTTATGAATTGTGTATAAACCTTGTACGAATCCTGCACTATGACTGCATGCTTGCACATATGAGTGCCATGACATTCACATTCCCTGATCATGTGACCATACCATCCCTTCACATCTTCACCTCTTCACCCTGTCACATCTTCACATCATCACTATCCTCTACCTTCACATCATCATGACATTGCTGATCAATCTTCCATTCCAATCTCAATCCCCCTTCCTTTATCTCTGCCCTTACCATTAGATCGGGATGATCACTTATTGAGATTGCATCTCAATCATGAACCCTGCAAGATTCTAGATGAATTTCTGCCACAATCTCTTCTCTGATCAGTCACATCTTGTGATCGATCTTACCTTCCATTCTATTTCCTGCATTCATATCCACTCTTCATATTCCCACTTCATATGAATGCCTAATGTTTGCCTCATGAACTCTTCCCTTTATCTTACTATCCAGTAGCATTAATCCCATTATACTCTAGACCCTTGTCACAGCTTGGTCTATGCACAATCCTGTAATGTATAAGTAGTGGGGTTATAAGTAGGGCTGTTCCCCCAGCCTAATCCACTTGTTACCTCATGTCCTACCCTGCCTACCAAGGTGGCCTAGTGACAACAGTACAAGTAAGGGATGTTATTTGCCTAGCCCTCTTCATTGAGCCCTAGGAGTGAGACATCTGGAGATAAAGCCAACTCCCCTCCTCCCCTCTTATCATTCCATCGTTCATCGATCCTGACAGTATCGAACCACCAACGTTATGGCCAGTCAGCAAGCTTGTTCAAGCACTAGTACAGAACCCAGTACCTAGAAGAATGGAAGACATTCTTTGTATCAAGAACTGAACCACTATTAAAGACCACATGATGGAACCCTCATCGTAACGTTCCTGATGTTATACCTGCGATCCTGAGAAGCTCTCACTGCTGAAGGATCTTATCATATTTATATCAAGGACTCTTAGATATTTAAGCCACTAGTGACACAGCATTCTAGTTGGAACATATGTGGAGGTATACGGACATACTCCCGTATCTACAGTGACACCGCCTTCATTCTTAAGGATGGCAACCTGGTAACAGCCATACGATTATCCAAGGCTCAGAACCCTCACCCCAAGAGCTGACCACAATTATGCTATACACATTAGGTTATAGTGTTAGAAGGAAAACAGAACCACAATGCAATAGTTCGTTGGTTATCAAGGACTTGCAAGAGTAGTCCTGGAGATCTTGTTATAGAAAGTCCCCCCACATCAGTCCCCTCTTCTATCCGATTCCCCTTTTGGCTGTTCAGCACTCTCTTTATCCAGATGTTATCTCAAGAGACTCATTGTATTGGTTCCTGGTCATCTGCTGAGTTGGTTGGGTTGTGGTTGGGTAGATGGAACTCTTCGGTTCTGCAACAGATTGTCCTTTGACCAAAGTTACCCCTTTCAACCTTGGCTGGATTTAATTTAAAGAAACTTTGGAAGCTTGTTTTGCTTTTTCTTTGAAGGCTATCCTGTCTCTCCAGTAAGCCTCTGCTTCCTCATTTACATATTGTGTGCATAATGCCATGACTTGTGGGGATAAAATAGCTTGTGCTGCAACTGCAGCAGAATCCCTTATATTGTATAATTGAGCAGCATGCCATCCATTTGCATCAGGTTGCTGCGAGAATTCCATGCCTACCATATAGGTCTGCACATATTCTTGTGGAGGTATGTATTCTTCCCATTGATTGTATGTTCCTTGTTGTCATATAGGGAATCAACGAGGCAGCTTACAGTCCCTTGTGATATGTCCCAAACCATTGCAATTGTAACATTGCACATTTGGGTTTGTCAGATTCTTTGAGGGGAATCACTGTGGATCTCTGTTTGAAATAGGGCGAGTTTGCTATGCACCAATATTCATGGGTGCTCCTCGACCCAGTTGCATACCTACAGCAGTAAATTTCAGATTTGCTGCAGGTGGACATGCAGCTGGATTATAGAGTCTAGGGGTAAATGGGGGCCATGACATAGGTGGTATGTTTGATTGTGAAAGGACTTGAGGAGGACATATAGAGGTGAAACTACCTCATTCTTCCTTCTCTTTTTCAAATGCCAAGCTAATCTTTTTAATAAGTTCCTTAAAGTCTTCATAGAAGATGTCAGAATCTTGTAGATTGACTTGGTGATAGATTGGTCGATCCACCAATCGCTTGAGAAGAGTGAGGGCATGGTCCTCCGAGATTTTAGCCTCTTTGGCTAGCAGTTTGAACCTGCTAAGCCATTCAGTATTTTGTCCTCCTTGTGTTAGCCATTCCAATTTTGTTAGTTGCTCATGGGCAAGAGAGTCAATTTGGAAGTGATGGCTGAACTCTTTCTTTAGCCCTTTCATTGTGGGCCATGCTAGATCACCTTGTGGAAAGCCAATTATCTCTTTTCCATCCTTGTCGAGACAAGGCTTCTGCTCAAGCTCTTCATATTCCTCTAGCTTTAATCTTGTGAAAAGCTAAGCTTTGGTACCTTCTAATCTGGATAGAATTGCAATGATGCAGAGTTTGTCACTATTCCATGTCTGCATGCTTTGCCATAGATCTATCTTTGTCATCCATAGCTTGTACGTATTGCATTTCCCATCCCAGTTCCCTGGGTCAGCAATCTTTTTTGTGACATCTTTACTTGTGGTGTTTTGATTCATTTGTGCCATAATGGCAGTAAGTTGAGAGAGGATATCGGTGAATTGTTGTTCAAGAGACATCTTGGGTGACAGTGGGGGAATAGGGTCTTGATAGAAGGATTGTTCTAATTTGACAGCTGGAGGTGTAGGAATATCCTTTGAAGTCATAAAATTGGGAAAAAGATGACATTGTGATTGCTTAAAAATGATTGTCTAGACCTATTTTTCAAGGTCTACTTGATCTGAGGTACATTACAATTATGAAGTTGATAGGATTTATGGGAAGGGTAACATTTCTTAGCCTTTAAAGTTTTGATCTTGTGTCTGAGTCTGTTCTTCTTCTCTTTCAAGGCCTTGACTGCAGACAACTGAATTTCAAGATCAATTATAGTATCCACTAATTGTGCTTCTTCTCTTTCTACAAAAAAGGTGAAAGCAGCTTGCCTAAACCTTGTTTCTTGGGCCCACCTAATCCACTCATTGTGGTTGGCAGGTTTTTTGAGATGAAGATGACAGATCTGCTTTTTATCAGCAGGGTGGAGATCTTCCTCATTGCCAAGGTAATCCTTTATTTCAGAGGTGGCCCGATGAGGGTACTGGAGTAGTGGCAGTGAAGGAAGGCGATGATCTAAAAAATTTGAATAACGATCTAATAATTCCCAACCTGTTTGCTAAGCGGGATGATCATTCGGATCAGTTCCAAATGCAGCGTCCTGGTAGAACCAGGGAGACAGGGGATGAGGAGTTGGTGTTTGGACCCGAAGGTTAGGATCTTGAAAAAATAGAGGAGAAGTATGACAGTTTTCCACTAGATTGGTGACAAAGACCAGGCAAGATAAATAGCCTAATTCAAGTGTTATGGAATGAGAAAACTATACTGATGAAGTTCTATCCTTGAGTGGTCTTAATTGATGGTACAATGGTTCAATAGAAAAGAGTAAGGATGAGGGCAATCCCTAGGTCTCACTTCACTAGATGTGATGAGTAACCAAATGAATTAGGCTGAGGGATGACAGTCAAAGATAGTCCCTTTATATACTACAGGATTCCATGCACAAACCAAGTGATGTCATAGATAAGATGTGAAAAGGAAGCACACCTCATGGCCATCAAATGGAAGAGAAGACACAGAGATGAAAAGAAGCAAACAGAAATTAAGAGAAGATTCCCACGAAGCAGAAATGAAAGATAAGAAGCTTCTGGAACAGCCTGGACCTCACCATGAGGTTTCCTGCAGGCATGACATTGTTATGACATCATAGGTCTAGACCAATCATGTGATCAGTTATGTGACCTAGTTATGTGATGCTAGAAGATAAGATAAGATAAAAGAAAAGAAAAGAAAATTGTACAAGTCCAGCATAGAGTTTGTAACAGATTGTGATCTATAAATAATTGATGCTGATGATCAAACAAAAAAGTGGCTGGTACATCATCAATCATTGATAACATTGTTTCCTTTATTTCTTCAAGAAATGGTGATGAGAGTTGGATGTTCTGGTTAAAGACTTTAGAAGATAAGACTATGATATTGGTGTTTATTTTTTCCACAGCTTTTTCATAATCTGATCACCAAGATAAAGTGTCTGCTTTACCATTTTGTGCTTCCAGTTTATATGTTATGGTAAAGTTATATTCTAGAAGCATAGCATGCCAGCATGCTTGCCTAGCAGAAAGATCTTGGGGTTTTTTCCAGAACTTCAAATTTTTATGATCAGTCCAGATGTCAAAATGGGTGAGACCTAATAAATAATGTCTCCATTCCTGTAGAGCCCTAATAATAGCCAAGAGTTCTTTGTTGTAAATAGAATAGTTCTGTTCTTTTTTAGAAAATGAGTGGGAATAAAATGCACAGGGTCTCCAGAGACCATCTTTCACATTGTTGTGACAGTATTGCTTCTGTTGCCAGATCAGAAGCATTAGCTTCGATTCTCATGGATTTGGAGGTATCTGGGAAGATTAATAGAGGAACTGAAGTGAATTGTTGCTTCAACATATCAAATGCTTTTTGTTGATCCTCTTTCCACTAGAATTCTTGATCTTTCTTGGTGAGAGATATAAGGGGTTTCAATATTTCAGCAAAGCTATCAATGAATCTGCAATAATAATTGCAGAGTCCTAGAAAAGATTGAATCTCTTTAAGACATTGTGGGGTTGGCCAATCTAGAATAGCTTGAACTTTGCTCTGCTGCATTTCTACTCCTTTCTTAGAGATAACCATTCCTAAGAAATCTACCTTGGGCTGTGAGAAATAACACTTTGAGGGTTTTGCATATAGATCATTGTCTCTGAGTCTTTGGAGAACTTTATAAATAATCATCTCATGTTGTTTTTTGGTTTTTCCTTTAGTAAAAATGTTGACATCATCTAAATAGATCAGGACACAAATCCACATATCATTGTGTTATGACATTGTACATTCCCTTTGCACTTTTCTTTCTTTTCCTTATCTTATCTTTTATCTCTTCATTTAATCTTATCTTTATCACATGACTAGGTCAGGTGACAGGTCACATGACTGATCACATGATCAGGCCTAGACTGATGATGTCATGCCTGCAGGCTGCCTTATGGGCATAGCCTTTTTAATTTCTATCTTATGAAAGAAGCCTTCTTTTCATTTCCATGCTTCTTTCCTTCTCTTCCATTTTGATGCCTCATGCTTGCATTGAGGATTTAATCTCCACTTCTTCTTTCTATTATTGCTATCTCCTTATCTATGATGTCACCTGGTCTGTGCACATCCCTCTATAGTATAAATATGGGGTGTATTTGACTGATCCCCCTTAGTCTAATCCACTTGGTTATTTGCCTCCTAGAGGTTAAGGCCTAAGGATACTACTCATCTCTCTACCCATCATTCCTACTCTCATATCTTTGTGTTTGTGTGGCTTTTGTGACAAGACCCTGCACAGTGTCTGTGAAACCTCAAGTAGTTGCAACTGTTCAGCAAGAAGTATAGTGTTTCTCTAGGTGGTTTAACACATTGTAGATGTTGTTCATCATTTGTTGAAACATGACAGGTGAGTTAGTCATGCCAAAGTACATGACAAGGGGTTCATACAATCCTTCTGGTGTAACAAAAACTTCTTTTCATTCATTCTCTTCTTTGATGTGCATGTTATTATATCCCCATCAAAGATCTAAAGTGGTAAACATGTCAGTGCCTTTTAGTCAATTGATGAGGGTGGAGATTAATGGCAATGGATACACATTTCTGACAGCTCCTTCATTAAGATATCTATAATCCATGACCATTCTTTTCTTGCCATCTTTCTTTGGGATAAAAAATACTGGTGCAGTTTGAGGGGATTTTGAGGGTCAAATATATACTTTCTTTAACTCCTTTTGTAAGAAGATATGAACTTCTTCTTGTTTAGTTTCAGAAAGGGAAATTACTCTGCCCTTTTTTGGGATAAAATCAGGTTTAAGATTGATGCCATGGTCCCAGGGTTTTCTTTCTGACATATGAGTTGATTCTAATTCAGAGAAGACATTGAGAAAGTCATGATAAGCTGCTGGTACAGCCTTTTTCAATTCAATTTCTTCTTCTTTGGAAATAGTGTGGATGTGAGTAATAAAAAGGTGGTATTCTTGGTAGTGTGGGATACAATAAGGGAAAGTAATGGTCTTGTTTACCCAATCAATGTCAGGATTATGTCTAGATAACCAATCATATCCTATGATGATTTGATGAGTTTCTAAAGTGGATACTAAGGCATCTAGCATTTCTGTGTGCCCTTGTAATGTAACTGCTATGGTTATGTAGTGTTGAAGGGTTCCTTGAGTGTTGATAGATCTGTCTGCATTGATGGCTTTCAAAGGTCTAGCAAGTGGCTTCTTTTTGAGTTGGTATTGATTTACCACTTATGAATCGATGCAGGTATTACAGGCCCTGAAGTCTAGTAGTGCTTTCAAGGCTACTAAATGATCTTGACCTTGGTATATGAAGTTGATATTGCATGGAATGTTAAACTCTCCATGATGAGCAAGAGTTTTACTTTTATTTAAAGGGGGTTTATAATGTAATGATGCAATATGTACTGACCTTATAAAGGAATTAAGCACACTATTTTTGTTTTCTGGTGCCATGCTCATTTGAGACACCTTTACAGAAATGCCAAAGGCATACTTGATTGCTGAATCCAATTCAGAACTATCAAAGTCTGAAGATATGTTAGCTGTTACAGAATCTGATACCATGATTGTCCTTCAATCAAAGCTACCCCTTTCAATCTTGATCATATTTAATTTAAAGATATGTTTTTGGCTTGCTTTGCTTTTTCTTTGGCCATAATTCTATCCCTTCAATAGGCCTCTGCTTCCTCAGTGGTGTATTGGGCCCTAGACACCATGATTTGAGGGGAAGAAATTGCTTGTGCAGCAATGGCTGCAGAATCTCTCATATTATACAGTTGAGCAGCATGTCAACCTTCAGCATTAGGTTGCAGCATGAATTCTGTTTCTATCATGTAGTTGTTCACATAATCCTGAGGAGAGACATACTCTTCCCATTGATTATAGGTGCCTTGTTGTCTAACTGGGAATCTCCTTGATAGTTTGCATTCTCATGCAATATAACCAAGTCCATTGCAATTGTAACATTGCATGTTCAGATTGGTGGAATTCTTGAAAGGGAATCTTTATGGATTCTGGTTTGTAATGGGTCTGGTTTTCTGGGCTCCTATATCCATGGGAGCTCCTCTCCCTGATTGCATTCCTATAGCAGTGAACTTTGGATTGGCAGGAGGGGGACATGTTGTGGGATTGTAGAGTTGAGGGGTGAATGAAGAATGTACTCTGAAGGTGAAAGGTGGTCATGGCGCACTGCTAGGAGGACAAAAAGTAGAGAAGTTCCCATGCTCTTCCTTCTCCTTTTCAAAAGCTAGTCCTACTTTCTTGATGAGCTTCTTGAAGTCATCATAAGTCACATCAAAATCTTGCAGATTCACCTAATGGTAGATAGGTCTATTCACCAAGTGTTTCAGCAATGTGAGAGTGTGATCATCTAAAATCTCTGCTTCTTTGGCTAGTAGTTTGAAGTGGCTCAGCCACTCAAACATATTTCTTCCTTCTTGTGATAAGCATTCCAGTTTAGACAATTGTTCATGCACCAAGGCATCAATCTGGAAATAATGGTTGAATTCTTTCTTCAACCCTTTCATCATTGGCCATGCCAGATCTCCATATTCAATTCCTAAGAGTGGGTGTCCATCTTTGTCTAGTCAAGGTTTCTTTTCTAGTGTTTCATACTTTTCTAGCTTAAGGTATGTGAATAGCTGGGCCTTCATCCCTTCCAATCATGATAAGATTGCAATGACCCAGAGCTTGTCACTATTCCAGGTCTGCATGCTTTGCCATAAGTCAATTTTGGTTATCTACAATTTATAGGTGTCACATTTTCTGTCCCAATTTCCTGAATTGGTGATCTTTTTAGTTATGTCCTTGGATGCACTGTTATTGTTCATGGTTGCTGTTATAGCAGTGAGTTGTGAAAGAATATCCATGAACTGCTGTTTTAAAGATATGGCTGGTGGTGGTAGAGATTCTTGGTATATTGATTGTTTGAGTTTAACTGCAGGGGGAGTAGGGGAATCAGAATTATCTTGATCATACCCTTCAAAGTCTCATAATTGGGAGAACAACATGTTGAATTATAAATATTCAGATCTTCTAAGCCTATCTTCCAAGGCTTACTTGATCCGAGGAACATTACAGTTTCTAAGCTGATAGGACTTTCTTGATGGGTATCTCTTCTTTGCTTTCAATGTCTCTAACCTGTGCCTTATCTTATCCTTTTTCTTCTTTAAGGCTTTTATGGCTGAGAGCTGTATCTCAAGATCAATTATAGTGTCTATAAGATATGCCTGTTCTCTTTCCACAAAAAACATAAATGCTGCTTGTCTGAACCTAGTTCCTTGTGCCCACTGAATCCACTCATAATGGGCTGCTGGTTCTTCAAGACAGAGTTGCTGGATCTGGGCTTTGTCTGCAGGGCAAATATCTTCTTCACTTTCAAGATAATCCTCTATCTTCAAAGTGGTGCAATGAGTATGTGGATACTGAAGTTCAGAAGTTGGGAATTGAGGTTCAAATCATTGATCTAAGAGGTTTGGGTAGTTGTTGAGTAACTTCCAATTGGTATATTGCACAGGGTGGTCATTGGGATCCCTGGCAAAGGCTGGATCATTATAGAAGGGAGACAAAGAGTGATATGGAGGGGACTGATAATTCAACACAGAAGCTGACACTAGATTGACAAGACCAGGCAAGGTAAACAAGCCCAATCCAAGTAATATGAACTTAAAGAACTATACTGGTACAATGCCTTGAGTGGTCTTTTGGAACATTAATGCAATGGTTTGATAATAAGAGAATAGAGTAGAGGGTAACCCTTGTGACCTCACTTCCTATGAAGGATGATTAATCAAGTGGATTAGGCTAAGGGACAACAGCCAAAGACAGTCCCTTTATATACTATAGGAATATATGCATGGACCAAGTAATGTTATAGATAAGGTATGAAAAGGAAACACACCATAAGGACATCAAATGGAAGAGAAGTAAATGGAAATGAAAAAAAGTAAATAGAAATGAAAAGAAGCTTTCCATAAAGCAAAAATGAAAGATAAGAAGCTTTTAGAATGGCCTGAACCTTAATATGAGATTTCCTGTAGGCATAACATCATTATAACATCATAGGTCTAGACCAATCATGTGATCAATTAGATGACAAGTCATGTGACCTAGTCATGTAATGCTGGAAGATAAGATAAGATAAGAGAAAAGAAAGAAATTGTACAAGTCCAGCATAAAGTTCATAACATTTGGTGGAAGAAAAATCAGCAAAAAGCATTTGATATGCTAAAGCAACACTTCACCACAGCTTCTCTTCTTGTGTTCTCTGATATCTCTCAACCTGTGTGAATTGAAGCAGATGCTTCTAATTTAGCTACAAATGCCATGCTCTTACAACAATACAAAAATATTTTCTGAAGACCTTGTGCATTTTATTCCCATTTGTTCTCTAAGGAAGAATAAAACTATTCTATTTATGACAAAGAGCTACTGGCTATCATTCAAGCTCTTCAGGAATGAAGACACTATCTTTTAGGTCTTTCTCACTTTGAGATTTGGATCAATCATAAGAATCTTGAATTTTGGAAAAAACCTCAAGATCTCTCTGCCTAACAAGCATGCTGGCATGCCATTCTCTTAGAGTACAACTTTACCATAAATTATAAACCTGGATTACAAAACAGCAGAGCTGATACACTATCTTGAAGATCAGACTATGGAAAAGCAGCTGAAAAAATCAATATCAATATCATAGTACTTTCTCTCAAAGTCTTTAATAATACTATAACCCTCTCATCTTCCTTTATGGATGACATCAAACAAGCAACCAAAGAAATGAATGATGATGTTCCTTCTACATTTCACTTGAACAATCAAGTCCAACTAATGATTGATAATAACAATAAAATATATGTTCCAAAAAGCATGCAAATGAAATGCTTTGTGCTTTATCATGATTCTTCTCTCACAGATCATGCAGGTCAAGTGAGAACTTTACACTTATTATCCAGATCTTTCACATAACCAGATATTATGAAAGATCTTAAAAACTATATATTGTTCTGTCAGATCTGTGCTATATTGAAAGGAAATCAACAGCTATCTGGAGTCAAACCCTTGCCATTGCCAGTTGCAAGTAAACCATGGCAAGATATATCTGTCAATTTCATCTCAGGTTTTCCCATGATACAGGACAATGATTCAATTTGTGTTATTATTG
>JBBPJS010000611.1:0-15111 GCA_038088835.1 Singerocomus rubriflavus | reverse complement strand
CCCGTTAGGGGTTAGGTATTAGGAGGAAGACAGAGTACCGTTGCAAGAGTACGGTTACTATCAAGGACTTGCAAGAGTAGTCCTGGAGCTCTAGATACAGAAGATCCCCCGACGCGCAGTCCTCTCTTTTATCCGCAGACCTATCGACTGTCCTAGTCACCATCCTTCTATCCGACTATCTATGGTTTAGCCCTGTACCGAGATCTCTGGTCGTCCGCCGGGTTGGTTGGGTTGTATTGGCAGAGTAGCAGAACTCTTCGGTTCCGCAACACTGTGCAACACAGAGAGGTTGGTGATGAGGTCATAGCTAATTTGCTGAAAGGGGCAGGTGGTGATTGATGGAATGGGAATGAGCGGCAGAGTGGTAGGGTAGGTATTGGCCTTGTTGGCCTAACAGGGGACACAGTATCATATATGAGAGTGGATGGTAGAGGCCAGGCCTGGCCACCAATAGTGTTGAGCAATAAGCACAAGGATTTTGTGATAACCTGGGTGGCCAGCTGATTCATGGTCATGATGGTCATGTAGGATTGTCAGGTGCAGGTCAAAGGGAATGTAGACACGACACTGATAGGTGAGAAGGCTGTTGCAGGCCTGAAAGGAAGCGAGGCAAGAGCGAAGTGTGGTGGGCATGGATGGGTCAAGCTGTTGAAGAAGGTCTAGTGCAAAGGTGTTGTTCTTAGTGGCTTTACACAACAGGGGTTCCAGAGTGGAGTTAATAAGGTTGACAAAGACCAAGGGGGGTAGTAGAGTAATGTGGCTATTGTCATTGTCAGTGTTGGTGTGGCTGTGGTCACTTTGGTGGAAGAGGGTGTCGGGAGCTGAAAGTTGGGTACTGGGGACATGTTGGAGTTTAAAATCAAAGTCAGCAAGGTCAAGCAACCATTGGGCTTGCCATTGATTCAGTTTTTGAGCCTCATGAAAGTAGGTTAGGTTTTTGTGATCTGTGAGGACAGTTGTGGATTGATCTGAGCCCTGAAGGTAGTGTTGCCAGGTTTTCAGTGCCCAAATAATGGCAAGAAGTTCCCTATCATAGATATTGTAGTTTTGTTCAGTGGGGGAGAAGGATTGGGAAATGTACGAGCAGGGGTGAAGCTGTCTGTCAGTGCTGGTTTGCATGAGTACTCCTCTGGAGGCTACAAGTGATGTGTCAGTGGTGATGGTGAATAGTTTGGTGGGATTGGGGAAGGTAAGGACAGATTTATTGAGAAAGAGGTGTTTGAGTTGTTTAAAGGTGTGGTCACATGCTAAGGATCAGTTTCAGGGTTGGGTTTTTTTGGTTAGATTGATGAGGGGTCATATGAGGTTGAAATATGCCAGGATGAATTTCCTGTAGAAATTAGTGAACCCCAGAAATGAGCATACTTCTTTAACAGAGGTTGGCGTTGGCCATTTGGTGATGCCATCTAGTTTGACTGGGTCCATGGCTATGGTTCCCGGTTTTACTACCATTCCAAGGTAGTTGACCTCCTCCTTGTTGAAGTCACACTTCTCGAGTTTGAGGTGAAGGTTCAATTTCCTCATCCATTCTAATACCTGTAGGGTCTGTTGATCATGAGTTTCCTGGTCTGGGGAGAAGATGAGTAGATTGTCCATATAAATGACCAACCATCCTTCAGTGATCAAATCAGTGAAGAAGTCATTCATAAACTGTTGGAAGATTGCTGGGGAATTGGAGAGACTGAAAAACATCACTATTGGTTTGTAAAGCCCTTTGTGCATAATGAAGGCTGCCTTCCATTGGTGTCCTTCTTTGATTCAGATGTTGTTATATCCCAAATGCATGTTGAACTTGATGAATACCTTGGTGTTCTTGAGTTTGTCCATCAAGTTGGATATCAGGGGCAGTGAATAAGCATCACAGATGGTGTGATGGTTTATGTATTGGTAGTCCTGGCAAGGTCACAGTTTCCCATTCTTCTTCTTGATGAAGAAGAAAGGAAATGCTTGTGGGGATTTTGATGGCCTGATTTTCCCTGAGCAGAGATTTTCTTCCAAGAATCCCTCCATTGCCTGTCTTTCTTCCAGATTGAGGAGATATAGTTTGCTGATGCAAGGTTTGAAATTGAGTGTGAGGTTGATCTCATGATTGTAGAGTGTAGATGGGGAAAGTGCATTGGCTGAGGATTCATCAAAAATGTCTTGATAGGACTTATATGCCTCAGGAAGGGAGATCTTGGGTTTATGTTTGAGCACATCGATGGCCAGTTTGGTGGATGTGGTTGCCTGTACAAAATGCTGTCCTGCTTTGACGATTTGGTTGATGGATCAAGTTTGTTTTTAAACTAGGTGGACTATTTCATCTTCGAGAGATCTGCAATGGAGATAGTTGAACAAATGGGGGGTTTGTTCCTTGGTAAAGTTGACATGTTTTGCAGAGATGCATCGCTTTTGATATGTTTTTTATAGTATTCTGTGGATTGATTAGTGTCAATAGGGATTTTGACCACCTTGGTTTTCCAGTTAATTCTGGAATTGATGTTCTGGAGCCAGGGGCTTCCAAGGATTAGGTTGTTTCCTCCATAGTGGATTATGATGAATTTGACAAGGCAGAGTAATCCTCCTATATTGGTGTACACAGTGGTGGAATATTTTGCTAGTCCTTGTTTGTTGGTTGAGGAATTGATGTTTCAAATGGTTATTGGTTTTTCGAGCTTCTACAATGGTAGTCTATTACGCTTGGCAAAATGCCAATTCATGCAGTTTATTTCAGCCCCACTATCAATTAGGGCTTTCATATGGATGCTTCGATGTTTTGATGAGAGTAGCTTAATGAGGACAGAAAGAGATTTTGATTCTTTTTTCACTACTCTAGTGTACAGTGATGGGGGGTCAGTGCACATCATAAACTGGCCCCTTTTTAAAAACCCTTCACCTGTTGTACTCCTGCTGTCCCCTTGTTTTCATCTCCACTGTTGCTGATTTCTTTGAGACAGGGAATCTCAGAAGAGATCACACAAGTTTTTTTTGTTAGTGGAGGGGAGGTAGCATCCTTATTCTTTGAACAGGCGGTGTTGAGGTGGCTGGGTTGCTGGCAATGGAAACATAGTTTGAGTTTCATGTATCTTTTCTGTTCAGCTTGCGTTAATTTTGCCACTCAAATGTTGTCGATGTCCATGGCATTCGGGTCTTTGGTGGTGGTTTGGGTAGGCTGGAACAAATGGGTTATGTGGGGGTTTCCGGCCTGTTGGGCGATGCAGTTAGCCCGTTCATTTTGTGAAATGAAAGTGGTGGCTCTAGTCTGCCATTCTTTAACAGTGGTGGATACTTTCTCCATACTGTATATTCTGCACATAATTGGAATGGGGATGGCGGCAGCATAGTAGCTGATGAGAACCTGGTTCTCGGTAATCTCGGCCTTAGTTTTGCAGGTTGCAAACATGGTGTTGTATTCATGAATAAAAGGTTTGTATTCCTTCTTTCTGGCATTGTATGCCATATGAGTGGTTGCCAACCAGGAAATGGCATCAGCCATGACCTGTTGGTTTTGATAAGCCTCCCTGAATAACTTGAGGAAGTTACTGTAGGTGCCCATGTCAATGATTCCTGTGGTCAGATTGTATGCTTTGATTCTGAAGTTCTCAGCCCATGTTGCGGCTGATCCTTTGGTTATGAAAAAGAGCACAAATGCAATCTTCTTGGCTGAGGTGTTGTAGACCTCTTCATTGACAGTGAGGTAAAACATTACTGTGTTAAGCCAGGATATGGCTTTTTGGTAGTTGCCATCAAAGTTATCTGGGGTGCCAAGTTATAGTTCAATAGGCTTGGCTGCAGTGGACATGGTGGATGCAGTGGTAGAGATGGTAATGGGGGAAAATAGGAGATGCTGAGGTAATGTAGGTGGTAATGGTGGGGTAGAACTTCATGGAATGGAAGCCTAAGCACTGAGGGCATGACTAAGGTGTGTGGCTAATTGTTTGGCTGCAGGATTTGATGGGGTGATGTTTTGATCCAATTCTTCTTCAGAAAAGGATTGGTTTTCATCTTCTTTGGATGACTGTGGGTTGTTTAGGGCATGGGTGGTTTGCGGGGACCACCAAGGGTTGACAGTGGGATGAGAAGGTTGTGACATGGTGGTAGATTGAGCATCCTAGCTGATACTAGACACAGAGGAGAGCTTTTGTCTTTTGTTATGTACTGAACTGGGCAGGACAGCACATAGCCCTTAAGACAAAGTGTGGTCAATGGTTAAGACTCGTAGTCTTATATACAAAGGGGTTAGAAGGACATAGCATAGAGCTATCCTTCAGTGGTACTTCCTGTTGACTGCAAGGGACTGACAGGTGGGCAATAACAAAGAGTTATAGCAACTGATATTGCTGAAGGCAATGTACAACTAGTACAAGGGAGACAAAAGCTAAAGTACAGTATGGTATATGCAGGGTATTTATAGGTGGGCCTATGTGCATGGACCATGCTTGAGGGTAGGTGTGGAAGCTGCCTGAGATGCAGGTAACCTATGGCATAAAGTGTGCACATTAAGTAAGAAGAATGCTGACAAAGATAAAGCCAAGCTGTGCATGGAAGAAAGAAGTAGAAATGGAAAGCACAGACGATGGCATGAGAAAGGGATAAATAAGTCAGCATTCAAGGTTGAAATGTAAAGAAAAAGGTAGCATGTTGTGATTACTATGGTTAAGTAGTCGCTGTAGTTTAGCATGTCGGACACAGGTGAAAGGAAAAACATAACACTACCCACAACACCCACCTCTTCTAACATGCCATCACAAGTCTCTGCAAGAGCTTCTTATTGTTACGAACTTCATTCTGGACTTGTATGATTTTCTCTTTTTCCTTTATCTTATCTTATCTTTCTAGCATCACATAACTAGGTCACATGACTTATCACATAATCAGTCTAGACCAATGATGTCATAATGATGTCATGCCTGCAGGAAACCTCATGTGGAGGTCCAGGCTGTTTCAGAAGCTCCTTATCTTTCATTTCCGCTTCATGGGAGTCTTTTTTTCATTTCCATTTGCTTCTTTTAATCTCCGTGCCTTCTCTTCCATTTGATGACCATGAGGTGTGCTTCCTTTTCACACCTTATCTATGACATCACTTGGTCTGTGCACAATTTTGTATCATATATAAAGGGACTGTCTTTGGCTGTCATCTCTCAGCCTAATCCATTTGATTACTCGTCCTTTCATAGGAAGTGAGACCTAAGGGTTACCCTCCATCCACTACTATTTCATCGATCCATCGAAACACTGAACCAAGACCACTCAAGGGTTGCTTCGCACCAGTATAGTATCATCATCATAACACTTATATAAATGAAGAAGCAGAAGCCTATTATAGAGATAAATTTGCAGCAGAAGCCCATCAGAATGCAGCAAACAATGTATCTTTAAATTAATTGAGACTAAGAACGATAGGGGTGTTCTTGATCCTGGACAATTGATATGTCTTCCTTCTTGTATTTCTACCGCTAATACTTTACTTTTCCCATATTCTCAAGATGTATTTAATTTGGACCATATTGTGCTTGATGCTGCAATAAAAACTGCATTTGGTGTTTCCATTAGGGTGTCTCCTTCAAACATGGCACTGGAAGTAAAACATAGTGTGCTTGATTTTCTAATAAAAAAGGTAAAAATCAGATCTGTAACTTATAAATCCCCTAGCTCTTTAGCTCATCATGGTGAATTCAATGTGCCATGTCAAACAAACATAAAAAGCAACAATGAAGATTGTCTTATCAAATTGAAAGCTCTACTTGACTCAGGAGCTTGCAATACATTTATTAATTGACGTATTGTAGAACAATACAAGATTCCTATGCATTCTTTGCCCTGTGCTTTAGATGCCATTAATGCAGATGGATCCAAAAATCTTCAAGGAATCATATCCCATTATGTCACTCTCTTTATTACCATTCAAGGTCACACTGAAGTGCTAGATGCTTTAGTATCCACCTTAGGTACCCACCATATTATTATAGGTTATGACTGGCTTGCATGCCACAATCCTAATATGAATTGAATTGAAAAAACTATTTCATTCTCTCACTGTACTGCTTATTGTAACCTTTATTTCAAATTTGCTCATCAGATGCATCAAATGACATTAGAAGAACAAAGAGATCTAGAAGCACAAGTACCAAAGGCTTACCACAACTACTTAAACATTTTCTTGAAAAAAGAAACCAAAAGAATGCCCAAGAGGAAGCCATGGGATGATGCTATAGATCTTAAAGATGACTTCATTCCAAAAAAGGGTAGAGTGATCCCTCTTTTGAAACAAGAATAGGAGAAAGTCTGTACTTTTCTGTTGAAAGAACTTAAAAAGGGCTATATCCATCCTTCAAAGTCCCCTTAGACAGCCCCTGTATTCTTCATTTCTAAGAAAGATGGAAAGAAGTGCATGGTTATGGATTACCGTTACTTAAATGAAGGAATGGTTAAAAATGCATATTCTCTACCTTTAATCTCCACACTGATTGATTGGCTAAAAGGAGCTAATATGTTCATGACATTGAATCTATGCTGGGATTACAACAATGTACACATCGAGAAAGGCAATGAATGGAAAGGTGCTTTCATAACACCCAAAGAAGCCTATAAACCCTTGATAATGTACTTCAGAATGACTAATTTCCCAGCAACTTTCCAACAAATAATGAATGACATTTATGGAGATATGTGGGCCACTGTGCTCGTATATTTGGATGATGTCAACATTTTTACTAAAGGAGCTACAAAAGAAGAGCATGAAAAAATAGTTTGAAAAGTATTACAACATCTTAGAGAAAATGATCTATTTGTGAAACCATCAAAATGTCATTTCTCTTAAGAAAAGGTAGACTTCTTAGGCATGGTAGTCTCTAAAGGTGGTGTAGAAATGCAAAAAGGAAAGGTTGATGCCATTCTGGAATGGCCAATTCCCAAAAGAGTCAAAGATGTTCAATCTTTCCTTGGTGTTACACTTTTCTTCCTTTACTACATGCACTACGCTCCACTCTAGACTATGCGGCACCAATGTGCCACCTTCATCTCTATTCTCTCTCTCTCGAATGCTGACTCGTTCAACCAACCCAACGCCCACTGTGTTTCCCCTTCTGCTCTTCCCTTGCATGCACAGTTGGGCCCCTTTTCGTCAGCATTCCTCTTTCATTGTCTTTCCATAACCTTGCCATAGCCTTATCGACGCTCCCATTATGCCATTGGCTACCATAGCCATGGGAACTCCTTTTACGCTATTGACTACCTTTTCTTCGGTATTATCTCACGATCTCTTTATGCTATTGGCTACCACTCCCGTGGTAGCTCTCCTTACACTATTGGTTACCACTACTCGGGTACACTCTCACGCCTGCCCTTAACCAGGGTCCAGGGCATCCTACGAGTACTTATACACACCCTCATAGTACGATACCTTAGCTTTCGTCTCCCTTGTACTTTATTAGTACTAGGCCCTTGTCTCAATCTACGTTTCCTTCACCTCGTGCACCCTGTCATCTCGACTCAGCAACCCTCGACCTTGGTCTCATTGACTAAGGAAAACCCTGACGGAGTGCTATACGATACGCTCTCCTTCTCCTCGTCTTGAACCTCTGACTTGGCCTAGTCTTTCAAGGGCTACTCGTTGACCTACCCGGCCAACACATAACACTTGGACTCTGCAACTACTATCATCATTTTATTCAAAACTTTGCTGACATCTCTAAATCTTTAACTCAACTAATTCAGAAAGATGTTGAGTTTTCCTGGAAAGAATCTTAACAACAAGCTTTTAATAAGCTCAAACAACAATTTACAACTGCTCCCCTCCTTGTCTTTCCAGACACAACAAAACTGATAAGAATAGAAGCTGATGCCTCTGATCTGGCTACAGGAGTAGTGTTATCACAAAAATGTGATGATGACAACTGGAGACCATGTGCTTTCTATTCTTACTCATTTTCAAAGGAAGAACAAAACTATCCCATTTATGACAAGGTGTTACTTGCAATTATCAGGGCACTTAAAGAATGGCATTATTATTTAATAGGACTTTCAAGTTTCGAAATTTGGACTGATCACAAAAACTTGGAATTTTGGAAAAAGCCACAAGACTTGTCTTAAAGACAAGCAAGATGGCATGCACTATTATTGGAATATAATTTCCAAATTATTTATAAATCCAGTTCTCAAAATGAAAGAGCCAATGCTCTATCTAAATGTTCAGATTATGGAGAAGCAGCTGAGAAAATCAACACCAATGTCACAGTGCTTCCTCCATCTAGTTTTACATGTCATATTTCTCTTTCCTCCCCTTTTATTGAAAAAATACAAAAAGAAACATTAGCTATGACTGATGAAGTTCCTCCCATTTTCTCCTTCAATAGAACTTCACTTTTTAAAACAGAAAAACAAAAAATCTATATATCAATTTCTCTTTGAATGGAGTGCATCTCTTTATGCCATGATTCTCCTATTGCAGGACATTCTGGTCAAGGAAGGACCACTCATCTCTTAACATGTTATTTTTCTTGGCCAGAAGTCACCAAGGATATCAAAGAATATATCTGAGCATGTCAAATCTGCGCCATATCTAAAGGACACCAAAACCAATCAGGTGTTAAACCTATTCCTCTTCCCATAGCATTACAACCATGGAAAGATATTTCTATTGATTTTGTTTCAGAATTTCCAAAACAAACTGGGTTTGATTCTATCTGTGTAGTTGTTGACTGCTTTTCTAAAGAAGTGGTGTTTACACCATATTCTAAGTCCATTTCTTCTCTTGATCTTGCTCAACTATTCAGGGATACTGTATGGTGCCTTCATGGCATTCCCTCCTTTATAGTCTCTGACCAGGAACCATAGTTTATATCTGCATTTACAACCAATCTCTGCAAAATGCTGGGCATTATGCAAAAAATCTTTACAGCATACCATCCTCAAACTAACAGTCAATCAGAAAGGGTTAATCAAGAGTTGATTGCATACTTACGAGCTTTCATGGCAAAGAAACAAGATGATTGGCTTAACTGGATTAAGCTGGCACAATTTCATTATAACAATTCTTTATCTTCAGCCACAAAAACTACTCCTTTTGCAATCACTTGAAACTATGCACTGCAAGTAGGATTTGAGTCTGCAGAATCTGGATTCACTCTGGAATGTGTGAAAGTGCATAATGAAGTTGAATCTGCCTTAGAACAAACACAAAAAACAATGGAATCTATTCCTCATAAAAATGTTACATTTCATCCCTTTGTAGGCCAACAAGTTTGGCTTTCTACTGTTGAGCAACCAGAGAAACACTATACACAACCCTGCCTATCTTCTACCACCATAACCCATCAGGTGATCTGGCATCAACGACTGAATCCTAGAGAATATCCAGAAGAAAGAATGCTGGACAGCTGAGAGGGGATCAGTGTTGAGCGACCAAAAAAACACTATGCACAACCCTGCCTATCTTCCATCACCATAACCTGTTGGGCGATCTGGCATCAACAACTAAATCCTTGAGAATGTCCAGAAGAGAGAGTGCTGAATAGCAGAGAGGGGATTGGGATAAAGGAGAGAATGATTTTCATACTCCTTGGCAAACTATTGCATTGCCAGTACTGCAACAAACTATTGCACTATGCACACTTCCTTCTAATACTGCATCCTACAAGTGCAGCATAATTGTGGTCAAGCTGTGAGGCAAGGAGTCAGGCTCTTGAGTAATCATATGGCTATCTCCAGGTTGCCATCCTTGAAAGCTGGTCAGGGGTGCCACCCCATCTCAGGGTCTCCACACAGTTACCCAACAAGATCTTCTACAAGTCTGTAGACAAGTAGGAACACTAATAGATAGAGCATTAATATAATAAGGGCAAGTGGCAGTGTACACCTATGATGCCCACAGGTATAACATCGTCTTGACAGTTGCAATAATGTTTTGAGTCACATTGAGTTTCTACATTAGTTAGTGCCCTCACAAAGATGGGCGATACTTCACAAAGAACATGTTCCAGGATGTCTTGACTTGGTCCTGTCTTGACTGAGTCCTGAGTTGGCATGACCACACAGAGATAAATAAAAGAGAGTGGTGGAGTGGAGGTGAGACCACATCCAGGCAATGCCTTATTCCCAGGCAGTTCAAAGACTGGGTGGGCAAATAGCTACCTTGTTACTTGCTATAGCTTAAACATCACTAGGCCACCTTTGCAGGCAGAGTAGGAGAGGTGAACAAGTGGATTTGGCTGGGGGACAACAGCCCTTGCATAACCCCTTATATACAGTATATGAGAGTGCACAGATCAAGCTATGTCTGACTATCTAGGGTATATGCTATTAGTGCTATTGGTAGATAAGGTAAAGGGTTTAGTCCATGAGTAAAAGGTTAGGCAGCCTCATGCATCAAGAATGGAAGAGCAGACATAAAACTGCAGGGTTTAATATAAAGGGGAAGATCAATCACAAGATGTGAAAGATTAGGAGAGTGATCATGGCAGAGATCATCAAGATCCTGCAGGGTCATGATCAAGATGCTATCTCAATAAGAGATCGTACCGATCAGAACATAAAGGTGGAGATTAGAAAGGTGAGGACACCTTGAGGATATGGAGGGATCTAAGATGATCGGTGTGAGTTTATGAATGTCATGAAGAGGTGAAGAGAGTGAAGATGTGATATACATGATGAGTGAAGGTGTGAAGTGTGAAGGGACAGAGTAGTCACGTGATCAGGGAAAGGGAGGTCATGTGATCATAAAATGTCATACCCAACACTAACACAAAGTATGCTGAAAGTAGTCATGCACATACTAGCTAACACAAAGTACCAGTGGTGGAATATGATGTCATAACATCTACAAATTACTTGAATCTTCCTTACTCAGCCAAGAAATTGACTCAAAAATGGATTGGACCTTACAAAATTTTGGATGTTTTATCAAACACAGTGCAATTGCATTTGCCTTCCAGGCTTTGCATACATCCTACTGTTAATATTTCTTGGGTCAAATCATTTATTGAATCCTTGCTGGGACAGCCTAGTCTGCAACCTAATGCTGTTACTGTTACTGAGGAAGGGGATGAAGAATTCAAGATAGAATCCATTGTAGAATCCAGGATGCATTAGGGGAAATTACAATATCTTGTGCATTGGAAAGGATGGGATGAATCTGATCATACTTGGGAACCAGTTTCTCATCTTGCTAACACTTAGAATGCTATTTGTCTTTTCCATTAATCAAATCCTATTGCTCCTTGACACCTAAATATTCATAATGTTTCTTTTACAGATCTTTTTCAGCCATATGACAACTTCACTGTGGTTTATGATTCTCCAACTCATTTGGAATATGAGTCTTGAGGGGGGGGAAGTGTTATGAACTTGTATGCTTCCTTGAATACTTTTTCACACTTTTTCACTTTTTCTTTTATCTTATCTTTTGATCTAATCTTTTTCATCTTATCTTATCTTCATCACATGACTGATCACATGATCATGCCTAGACCAATGATGTCATGCATGCAGGTTGCCTCATGAGCACAGCCTATTTAATTTTTGTTTATAAAAAAAGCCTTTTTTTTATTTTCATTGCTTCTTTTCTTCTCTTCCATTTTGATGCCTTGAGGCATTAATCTCCATTACTTCTTTTTCACACCTTATCTATGATGTCACCTGGTCCATGCACAATGTAAAGTAGTATAAATATGGGGTCAACCTTCGACTAATGCTCCTTAGTCTAATCCATTTGGTTACTTGCCTCCTAGTAGGTTAAGACCTAAGGATACTACTCCTACATCTACTCCACCATTTCTTCACTTCCCCTGTCTGCTTATCTGTGTGATCTGTGTGGAAGAACCCTGCACAATCTCTGTGAAAGCTCAAGTCCTTGTCACTGCTCAAAAAGTATAGTATTTTGCTAGGTCACTCAACAGATCTCTTACATGCCCAACAACTCCTCACTGACTATAAAGTACAACACCATCTTTAAACTCTGAAGAAGCCCACTATGTTCTACACCCTCATCTGCTGACTTGCCTTCATATCTTTCTCCCCATCCAACAACACCAACCTCCACATCACCAAATCAAATGTCACAACTCCAGTTATCCAAACACTCCAGGAATTACCTAAACCTGGAGAGAATGTTGATACATTGCCATTATATATTTCTTCTTCAACAAACTTTGCATTTTTGACCTGCATCTCCTCTCATGAGAAGGAGACAAACCCTTCTACTAATAATGCTTTTAACCCTTCTTCATGAAGTGGAATCCACTCCATAGATTTACCCCTCTATGCCCATAGAATGTGTCAAGGACGCCATAATATCAACTATGCCCTCTATATTAGAGCCTTTACTCAGGACACATACTTGTCCATCTCCATTGAAGCCCACCTTGACATAGGTTCCCCACTCCAGGCCCTCTACACCACTTTCCTTGCCCTCCAATGCCTCCACATGGGCACCACACATACCCATGACAACACTAATGCCATGTGTGCATTCTTTATATCTGTCATAAGCTCTGTCACTGTGTCTCTCAAGAACTCCCTCCTTGAGATGGCCTATCAAATGGAATTTGGCAAATTCCTTAACAACATAGACAAGTATTTGAGGAACCTTGCCACAATAGGAGTGGAAAACCCAATCCCATCCTTACCCCCATCCATGTCTGCCAAATCACTGATGTTCAATGAGATGATGATTGTTGAGTGGTTGGAAACCTATTGGACCAGCGCCCAAGGACACACAGTCCTCCCTCCATTTTACCCCAGATATAATGAAGCATGCTTTCAATGTCACCACTTGGGCCACATTTGCATCAACTGCCCTGTATACCAATGTCCATTCTGCATGCTGTGGTGGCCTGGCCACTTGTAGGAATGGTGCATGCTATGACGCACCATGCTACTCCCAGTCAACCACATGACCACACAATCTCTCCCACTGTTGCTGTTCACCTCCTCTCATGACTCATCCAACCCTCCATCCATTCATAGTTCCCCTATCCATCAAATGCAGAGACAACACAGGTATCCTTGTCCATACCCCCATGTTCCTACCTTACAGAATCAACCACTATCTAGATTCATTGATATCCCTGCAGTGTATGACAACATTGTCAATTACTGTGATGACATCTATGATGACATGGCATATGGGAACATGATGGGGTCTCCCATACATGAATAAAGCTATTGTTACACTTTTCTTTCCATCTCACCTGTCTATTGTTACACTTTTCTTTTCATCTCATCTGTTTATGTCTTTCTATTTCTCCCAGACACGTTTACTACTTGGACATTGGATGCTGACTCATCCTTTCCCATTCCCACCATGACCTGTGCTTCATGTTCTGCTTTTCTTGTCCATGCATAGCATGATTCATGCTTTATTAGCATCCTCTTTTAGTTCCTCCCTTTTGTCTTTTATGCTACTGGATACCATTGCCTTGGGCATTTTCACACCAGCCCTAGAGCATGGTCTGTGCACATTCGGGAGCACTATATAAACCCTATCAATATGACCTACATACTTTAGCTTTTGTCTCCCTTGTACTTGTGTATACACTATACTCCAGCAATCCAGTTGCTGCTTTCATCACATGCCTCAGTCCTCACAACTAGGCAAAACCCTTTGATCATAGCAAGCGCTATCAGTTCATTCTCACAAACCCTAAACTCTATGCTCATGCTTTGTCCCAAGGGCTATGTACTGTCTTGCCCAAGCCAGTACATAACAGGGTCAAGTTATTGTTTATATGAACAACATCATGATTTTCTCCAGCAACCTTGATGAGCATTGCAAAATGGTCAGAGAGGTAAATCCTATGTATCCATAAGCTGTCACTCAAACATGAGAAGTGCATTTCAACAAAACAGAGATGGATTACCTCAGTCTCATTGTTTCACAGGGAGAAGTAAAAATGGATCCCCTCAAGGTCAAGGCAGTCACCAACTGGCTGTGACCATCAATACTTAAGGAGTTAAGATTGTTCCTGGGATTTCTCAACTTCTATAGACAATTTGTAAAAGGCTTTGCTACTATAGCTCATCCACTAAATGATCTCACCAGGAAGAATGTCCCCTTTGTGTGGACAGAGAAACAGGAAGAGGCATTTATGTCTCTAAAGAAGACTCTTACAACTGCACTGACATTGGGATATCCAACCAATGATGGAGTTTTTCACATTGAGACTGATAGTTCAGGTGTGGATCTTGGAGCCATCCTTACCCAACATCAAGAAGACATCTGGTGACCTATCATATTCACATTGTGCTCCTTATTAGATGCAGAAACAACTATCATGCAGTGGATCTAGAATTGTTAGCCATTATATTTGCCCTCAAGGAATGGTGCCAATATTTGCTAGGTGCACAACACCCCTTTGAAATCCTAACTGACCATCATAACCTCACATGTTTCAAATGACCCCAAGATCTATCCCATTGCCAAGCCTGATGGCAGCAGATTCTTCAGGAATATTGCTTTGTTATTGCTCACTGTCCTAATAGAATGAACCCCACTGATGGTCTTTCTTGGAGATCAGAATATGAAAAGAGGGTAAGCACTACAGTCAACAAAGATAAGATCCTCCTGTCCAAAGATCTATTTATTCACTTCACTAAATCCATCCTGATTGAAGAGAACATCCAGAAGCTTCAATACAAGCAAAAAGCTCATGTTAAAAGAGGACTAACGATGACAAACTCTCCATGAACTAAAAAAGATGAAATCATATATTGGAATGATAAACTCTATGTTTTAAATGATGAAAATTTGAGGAATAGGATATTACAGGAAAATCATGACCACCCCCTTGTGAGACATCCAGGAGCTAAAAGGATGTGCAATCTCATCACCATGCAATTCTACTGACCAACCATTTACAAGTATGTTGATTTATATGTCAAAGGATGCAATGCATGCCAAAGAGTTAAGTTGAACATGTTCAAAACTACCCTATTACACCCTCACAACATGCCATCCTATTCTTGAGAAGTCATCTTGATCAATAATATTGATCCCCTCCCCACTTTCAATGGATTTGATGCCATCCTTACAATTGTGGATCACTTTTCAAAGATGATTCATATCTTTTCCATATCCTCTTTGATAACAGCTCAAGGAGTCACAACAATTTTCAGAGATCACATCTTTAAGCTCCA
>JBBPJS010000610.1:0-15118 GCA_038088835.1 Singerocomus rubriflavus | reverse complement strand
TCGTCATCTGTGTGACCAAATTTCTCACAGTAAGCACACTTGTCTTTTCTGTGAAATTGGCAATTTGCAGTGACATGGTTAGTGTGTCTGCAGATTTGGCAAGCAGACCTCTTGCCTGATTTGGCATGATGCTGGCCTTTGGAGGTGTATGTGAACTTTCCTTGTTCGTTGTGCTCCTTCCTTCTCTACTCTTCTTCAAGAAGAAGGGAACATAGCTCGTGTATGATCATAGCCTGAGCATTTTTGTTACCATACATTCCTCCTTGATAGCTCAGATATGATGTTGTAAAGCCTTCCTAACTCCTAGGAAGTTTGGCAATGAGTAAGGCTTTGAACTCTATTTCACTGATGGCATGTCCCAAAAAGGCTAGGCCATTGTGTAATACCTTCATTTGGTTAAGGTACTTGCCTATATCTGATTCTTCTTTGGTACAGCCACCAAAAAGGGCTTGCTTGGCAGAGATGATAGATTGGGATCCATGCTGTTACATACTGCCTTGAGCAAAGCAGTACATAGCCCTTGAGACAAAGCGAGGCTATGAAATAAATGATGAGAGGTTTGAGAGATGTAGTGTAGTGCTATTTCTCAAGGGTATGCCTTGCTAATGTGGCTAAGGCATGTGGGTAACAGGTGATAAAGAGGCAGCAACTATATTGCTGGAAATACTGTGTATTAGGTGGTACAAGGGAGATGAAAGCTGAGTTGTAACTAGTACTAGTATGGATATATATACAGAGTTGGTGGTGCATGGACCACAACTAAGGGCAGGCGTGGAAGTGACCCGTGTACTTGATAGCCAATGACTATTGTGATAAAAGAGGTGAAACAGAAACCATGTGATGCATGGATAGGAAGAGCAGAAGGTGAAGCACTGCATAATTGGTTGATAAGGCATGCTAGGTAAAGGGTTGCCTGGTGGAGTATGAAGGAGAAGAGTGGAAGACAAAGCACCAATGGCGAATGGGTTTAGGATTAAGCTTAGCATATGACAAAAGAATAAGACAAAAGAAGAAGAACATAAGGGTTTCTAGTAGATGTGGCAGCATCTACTAGCTTAGTGTCTATGGATGAAGAAAAAGACGTAACAGTACCCCCTTTGTAGGCTACAAGTGACCCCATGATGTATCTTCATTAGGCTCAACTGTAGCTTGCTGACTCATATACTGGCAATCTGGTCATATTCCCATAGGCAACATCATCATAGACGTCGTCCCCATAGTCAATGATGTCATTCTGGTGGGCAGGGGAGTCTATGAATTGCAATGAAGGGGAGTTTCTTATAGTTGGGATGTTAGGCCTAGGATGAGGGCAGCTGCATTGACAATTAGTGCAATGAATTGGGGAGCTGTGGATGGATGGTGGGTTGGAGGAATCATGGGATGAAGTGGATGGTGATGGGGGAGGCAAGCAGGTAGTGGTACAATCCATGGGGAGGATGGTGGCTCAGCAGAGCAAGCAATGTTCTTGTGAGTGTCCTGGTTTCCATAGCATGCAGAAGGGGCATTGATATACTGGACAGTTTACGTGGATATGTCCGAGATAATGGCATTGAAAGCATGCTTCATTATAACGAGGGTGAGATGGGGGAAGAATGACTTGCTCTTGGGCTCCAGTCCAATAGGTTTTCAAGCACTTCACTATTATCATCTTGTCAAATGTAAGGGGTGCAGAGGATGTGGATGGTGTACTGGCAAGAGTGGTGGAGTCTAATTCACTGCTTGGTAGGTTTTGGAGGTACTCATCCAGTCCATTGAGAAATTCCCTGAATTTCATCTGATAGGCCATCTCCAGAAGAGAGTTCTCTAGGGATACTGCAACAGATCCCATGACTGAGATGAGGAACATGCACATTGTGTTCGAGTTGTCGTGGGTGCAGTTGGTGCTGGTATGAAGTTGTTGCAGGGCAAGGAAAGCAGTATATAGTGACTGAAGGGGCAAGCCCATGTCTAAATGGGCTTTGATGGGCACAGAGAGTCATGCATCCTGCATAAAAGCATGAACACAGAGGGCATAGTTTACATCATGGGAGCCATTGCATAATCTATGGGCGTACATTAGTAAGTCTACTAAGAGGATTCCACTTTGCAGAGAAGGGTGAGAAGCATAATTAGAAGTAAAGTCTGCTGTCTCCTTATGAGGGGGGATGACAGGCATAGATAAAGAGTTCTCTGGAGCAGGAATATATAATAGCGACAAATCAACATCCTCTCCAGATTGGGGAAGCTCTTGGAGTGGTTGTATGAGCAGGGTTGAGACATCAAAGCCATTGACTGTGATTTTGGGGATGGTGGAGGTGGTGGACATGAACACATATTTGCAGGTGAGAGTGTAATATGTGATGATGGTTGTTGGAAAGGAAGAGTCAAAGATGATTTTGTCTTTTATAGTTGTGGAGGAGTTCCTGGGCATGGGAGAGATCCTTTTCTAGGACCCAGGAATCTTCTTTGGGAGAATATCCCTTCCATCAGATTAGAAAGGAGTGGAAGGACAGAGTTCTGCAATGCCATGTTATCTTTTCTATTTCAAATTCTTCATCTCCATTTATTAACTTGGAAGGGGGAGAAAGGGATGTATTTTCGTTAGTCCTAAACGGAGATAGTAAGGATGTATAGAAGACCAGATGTATTTTCCAGGTCTTTGAGAGCCAGAGTTTGAACACTACTGGGGATATCACCTCAGTGATAACAAAGAGGCCCTTTCTCTTCTGGGTGAACTTTGGGTTTGCAACTTTTCACTTTAGGTTGGTGGCCTCTAGCCAAACCTTATCACCCTTGTGAAAGAGTCGATACTTTCCTTTCTGCCATGCTTGCATTTTCATTCTTGCAAGGTCATGAGCAGCCAACGCCTCATCTCATGCCTGGATTAGTTGTTGTTATGAATTGTGTACAAACCTTGTATGAATCCTGCACTATGACTGTGTGCTTGCATATATGAGTGCCATGACTTTACATTCCCTGATCATGTGACCACACTGTCCCTTCACATCATCACACCTGTATCTTTTATGTTGATCACATTCTTATCACCTCTTTACACTCTTTATGACATCACCAATCACATCTTCCATTCTGATCTCGATCCCTCTTTCTTCATCTTCATTGTTCCCTCTAATTGGTACAATCACTATTGAGATTGCATCTCAATCACAACCCTGCAAGATCCTAGATGGATCTCTGCCATGATTCCGATCAGTCACACCTTGTGATCAATCATCCCACATTATATTAAACCCTGCACCTTATGTCTGCTTCTTCTATTCTGACACATGAGAATGCCTAACATTTCATACATGGACATTACCCTTTACATTAGAGCCAGTAGCATTATTCCCATATACCCTAGACCCTAGTGTACAGCTTGGTCTGTGCACTCTTTTGTAACCTATAAGTAGTGGGGTTATGAGTAGGGCTGTTCCTCCAGCCTAATTCACTTGTTACCTCTCCTACCCTGCCTTCACAAGGTGGCCTAGTGAAGTTAAGACTAAGTAAAGGACAGCTATTTGCCTACCAGTCCTTCATTGGATTCCTAGGAGTGAGGCAGTCTGGAGATAAAGCTAAAACCTCCTCTCCTCCCCTCATCATACCATTGTATTGTTCTAGCATTACCAAACCACCGACTTATGGCTAGCTAGCCAACTCATTCAAGCACTCATACAGATTCCAGTAACAGAGAAGAATGGAACACATTTGTTGTATCAAGAACTGTACTAAAAACTATTAAAGATCATGTGACATAGTCCCTCATCGTTCAGACTACTAATGTTATACCTGCAACCACGAGAGGCTTTCATTGCCATGATGGTCTTATCATATTACAGAACCCATTATAGATATTTAAGCCACAAGTAGTACTGTACTCTCATTGGAACATATATGGAGGTATATGAACCTACTCCCATATCTACAGTGGCACCATCTTTGCTTTCAAGGATGACAACCTAAAGAACAGTCATATAATCACCTAAGGCTTGGAACCCTCGCCCCAAGAGCTGACTATAATTATGCTAGTACCATAGGGTATTAGTATTAGGAGGAAGCCAGAACCTAGTTGCAAGAGTACTAGCATTATCAAGGACTTGCAAGAGTAGTCCTGGAGATCATACTTATGAAGATGTCCTGCCTTGGACATCTTCTTTATCCATTTCCCCATTTCCTGCTGTTCTAGCACTCTCCCTTCTGGATGTTATCTCAAGAGACTCATCATATCGTTTCCTGGTCATCTGCCAGATAATTAGGTTTGTGATTGGGTAGACAGAATTTTTTGGTTCTGCAACACTTAGATTAGGCTACTTACTGGCCTGCGACCAGAAGAGGCCACATCCCTTATCCAAGAACCACCTTAACGACTTCCTACAGAACTATGAACTATACCCGCATACACCTTCACACCCAAAACCAGATTCATGTTGACGCTCATGATGTCATACAATAGCACGGCTACAGAGCCATAAAAATACTGTCTGTCAAACCCTTTGCTTCAGATGCTGCAATCCCTGGAACTTAGAGCATGTCCAGCGGCAAGTACTTCAATGTTACGACCTTTTTTTCACATACCCTTCAACGATTCCCTTGCAACACTCATTCAATAATCGTTCCTATATTGAAGACCTTTTATGCAAACCAAAGTTACTCCTTTGTTCGAAGAAGCTTATCAGAAGACTAGTATCAAACTGAAATGCCTTGCTGAAGCCTAGGGTTATAGAGTACAGACCTAGGTGGAATCATGAAAGCAAGCTCTGAAAGAAGTCTAGTTCCAAGATTCATTTCACACAAGTCAAAGTGAAACTTTGTGTTCTTACAAACAAAGAAGATAGAATCGATTAGAGGTTGGTCAATTAGAGTATACAAAATCTTAATAGGCATCAAACACGTCCTTTGAGATGGTCAGGTTAATAAGACCAAATTGTGTGCCATACTAGGCTTTCGTTCAAAAACTGCTCACATTGCCACTCAAGAACTCTTCCTTCAGTACACTTATAATTGAGACATATCAAGCATTCTTCCATAGGGTCTTCCAATGAAGCTTGGCCAAAGAACTAAAAAGAATGGTTACTTAATTCTATGGTAATATCAAGTCTCTTTATGAAGTCACTGCTCAAGAAGTTGTTCTGATAACAAGACAGTTAACAATCGAACCTTTTCAAGATTCTTTTCAACTGTGTCTATCTCTTTCTGTTCCTAAATACTCCCTCATTGACATTTCCCCACCAATGACATCTACTATCCAACTCTTCTAGTTTTCTTTTAACTCTGTTCTAAGTATGATATAAAACTCATCACAAGCAAGGACTTGAAAAGATGTACAAGACAGATTTAAAAATTTTTCAGACTCAAGATGTGATGAAGCCATATGCCCAGTTAGTCGAAGCTGAAGATATCTGACTATGAAAGGCCTATGGGAAGTTTGGGTTGAAATAGGACTTCAGATGGAATCATGAACCATAGCTCCCAAAGATCGTGGATGAAGATATCAGAAGCCTAGGTGCCCCATTAGT
Source organism: Singerocomus rubriflavus (assembly GCA_038088835.1). Lineage (NCBI taxonomy): Eukaryota > Fungi > Basidiomycota > Agaricomycetes > Boletales > Boletaceae > Singerocomus > Singerocomus rubriflavus. The sequence continues at coordinate 9,623 of JBBPJS010000610.1, read as the reverse complement.
ATGGATAAGTCAAGTTGCAAAGAAGAAATCTATTTCGAAGATCCAGTCAAGTTTTCCTTCTCTTATTAATGTTTAATGTGCACAGAACTCAAATGTGCAACTCAAGGCCAAGGTATTCAGTTATCAAAGTCAAGAGATGTCCAACATGATGTTAAACTGTTTCATTGACTTCTGTCTCTGTAAAGATCCTAAAACGATTAGAAACTTATTCAATTCTAGATATAATTTAAAAACGTCTAACCCCCAGTACCTGGACAAGTACAAAAACTGTCATAGACAATTCGCACAGTCTCTAAATGTGAAAGTTTTTTTCAAGATCCTTATGGTCTAATTATCTGGTGAATGGTTATTTAGTTTCCAAGAAGTAAGGTCGCAAAACTATTCATCAAAGAAATAGTGAGGCCTTCAATGGAAAAAAGGATTGGATCAAGAAGAAGACATGACTGAAGTGTCATTAAACTTTTCCAGTGGTTATAACAAGACGATTGTTAGAATCTGAACATATTCAGAAACTGTTCCACCCCCGACTTTGAACTTCAGTCATTAAACAAGTTCCAACAATCTGCCTCATTGTCAAACTGGGAAATTGCAAGCAAGGTATATGGTTCAGGACACCAGTTATTCATTCTGAAAGGAAAGTGAGGCCCCTGTTGAAAGACTCGATGCATCAAGCTTCACAATAGTCTTAAAGAGACATTAAACACTTTCTGATGGTTGTTCACTCAATGATCATTAGTTCTAACTGTCAGAACAGAAACACAGTCAACATTTGGCACAGTCGTTAAATGTCATGGTTCCTAAGATGAACAGAAACTCATTCGTTTCTGAACAAGAACTCAAAAGGTTTATTTTCTTTTTTCTTCTCTTTTTCTTTAGGAAACATTCAAGATCAAGAATAAGATTGAAGTCTAAGATATTCTTTCATTACAATTGAAGTCTCAATGACTATTAAGGCTTTCAATTATTTAAGATCAAAAACTGCTCCTCAATTATGTTCCTCTTTTTTACTCTTGCTACATCCTTGTTGAAAATCAGAAAAGAAGTATACAAAAAGTCAAAAGCATAAAAGAAGCATTACAAAAGTATAAAAGAAGAAAAGATTCTCTTAGCTCAGACATGAGGATAAATATGTTCTTTCTGAAAAAACTGATTGCAGAGATTATCTCAAAGCTTTTCATGTAGACTGCAATGTCTATAAACTATGGTACAATCTGAAACAATTTAAAACTATAATCTGGAATGATTCTAAACTATTTAGATCAGCATATCGATAAACTGCCCAGAGTCTGAAAAGACTATAAACTACCATTCAGATCAAGTTGGCAAAATCAGTATCCAGCAGTATCCTCTGTTACCACTCAGATCATCCTAGGTGTTTAGATTTTCTCCTAGATCATCAATCCAGAAATCCCCAACCCTCTCTCTCATTCAAGCATTAAGGGAAAAGTATTTTCAAGACTGCATAAGATGCCAAGAAAAAGTTATTTGTCTTTATGGAGAAGTAAGGCTCTATCTGAAGCTCAAGTAAAGTCAAGAAAAGAAAAGTACTCTGCATCCTCACACCTTGCAAGAACCATCTTGTTCTTTCTTTCCTCGATCTGATAGCTGAAGCTCAACAGGAAGTAGTAGCCATTAACATGGTGAAGCCTCAAGAGAAGTAGTATGCCTGAAGATCTACTCTCTGGGATATAGAGAAAGCTATCATTGACGATTTATTAAGAACAAGATGAAGCATTCAAATAAGTTCTTCAAGTTCAAGATATCTCTAAACCCCTGGTCTAGCTAAAGACCTTAAAGAAATGCATTTGTCTAGCCAAAGACTTTAAACTATGGAATCATTTATGGAATCAATGATGATGCTGTTTGAGAATATCATGGTCATCTGTGATGAAGTATTTTGAAGTTCTCAGTACAACTATAAAGTGCTTTAGTTCTAGATAAGACTCTAAAAGATCTTAGACCTAAGCAAGTCTTTAAAAGGTTTCTTTATCTCCTTGGTTTTAAGATTTGGCAAGTTCCTCAAATTGATCATTCTTTCAACAGATTCCTTTCTGTAAAATGAAAAGTCTTATTGCTCTCCTTTTCGAGATTCTGCATCAAACTCTCTATCCTCTGCACTTTCGCAGAAACATCCTGAATATGACATGAAAACTGTTTAGCTCTTTCCTTTGGTTTTATAGGTTTTGGCAAAGAGATCCTCAAAACCCTTCCTCATCATTCATCACAAGCTTACCAATGAAATACTTGGTATTCTATTCACCTTCCCTTTCCAGCCATACACGGAACTCTCATTTTATTCACCTCAAGTATGGATTTGGGTATCAAGAGTCTCTGGAACAACTTGGATATTATTCTTTGAGTTTGCCCTTCAGTGCTGCACTTTATCAAATATTGCCTCGTTTGCCTAGTTCCCTTCTACCACCCTTTATGACTGGTTAATTGTCAGTCCTTTATCGAATGATGATTTTTCTCTTCATGATCAACATGATTCAATACACAATTCTCCCTGATCTTTGGATATCTGGAATCCATCCTAAAGATGGGGGAAGTGTTATGAATTGTGTATGAACCTTGTATGAATCCTGCACTATAACTGCATGCTTGCATACATGAGTGCCATAACTTTACATTCCCTGATCATGTGACCACACTGTCCCTTCACATTATCACACTTGTACCTTTTATGTTGATCACATTCTTATCACCTCTTCACACTCTTCACGACATTACCAATCACATCTTCCATTCTGATCTCGATCCCTCTTCCTTCATCTCCGTTGTTCCCTCCGATTGGTACAATCACTATTGAAATTGCATCTCGATTATGATCCTGCAAGATCCTAGATGAATCTCTGCCACAATTTTGATCAGTCACACCTTGTGATCAATCATCCCACATTACATTAAACCCTGCACCTCATGTCTGCTTCTTCTATTCTGACATATGAGGATGCCTAACATTTCATACATGGACATTACCCTTTACATTAGAGCCAGTAGCATTATTCCCATATACTCTAGACCCTAGTGTACAGCTTGGTCTGTGCACTCTCCTATAACCTATAAGTAGTGGGGTTATGAGTAGGGCTGTTCCCTGTTATGAATTGTGTACGAACCTTGTATGATTCTGCACTATGACTGCGTGCTTGCATACACGAGTGCCATGACATTCTCTTTCCCTGATCATGTGACCACACCATCCCTTCACATCATCACGCCCTCAACCCTTCACATGTATCACATTCACAGTCATCACCTCTTCACACCCTTCACGACTTTACTGATCACATCTTCCATTCCGATCTCAATCCCTTTCCTTCATTTCCGCCTTTACCCTTTGATCAGTATGATCATGTATCGAGATTGCATCTCAATCACGAACCCTGCAAGATCCTAGATGGATCTCTGCCACGATCCCCCTTCCTGATCATTCACATCTTGATGATTGATCTTCCCTTCCATTCTACACCCTGCATTCATATCTGCTCTTCATATTCCCACTCCATATGAATGCCTAATGTTCTTCTCATAGATCCTTCCCTTTAATCTAGTAGTTCAATAGCATTAATACCATATACCCTAGACCCTGGACACAGCTTGGTCTGTGCTCCATCCTGTAATGTATATAAGGGGTTATGAGTATAGGCTATTCCCCCAGCCTAATCCACTTGTTTCCTTACATCCTACCCTGCCTACCAAGGTGGCCTAGTGACAACAGTACAAGTAAGGGATGTTATTCACCTAGCCCTTTTCATTGAGCCCTAGGAGTGAGACGTCTGGAGATAAAGCTAACTCCTCCCCTTCTCTCTTAATCATTCCATCGTATCGACCTAGCACCACCATACCGCCGACTTATGGCTAGCTAGCCAACTCGTTCAAGCACTCATACAGATCCCAGTAACAGAGAAGAATGGAACACATTCATTGTATCAAGAACCATACCAGAAACTACTAAAGATCACGTAATGTATCTTCCATCATATCAGATACTGATGTTATACCTGCGACCATGAGAGGCTATCATTGCCATGATGGTCTTATCATATTATAGGAACATATCCAGATATTTAAGCCACTAGTGACACAGCGTCCTAGTTGGAACATACATTGGGGTTATTGAACATATCCATGTATCTATAGTGACACTGACTTCATTCTCAAGGGTTGCAATCTGGTAATAGCTATGCAATCACCCAAGGCTCAGAACTCTTGCCCCAAGAGCCGAATATAATTATGCCTTTTCCATTAGGGGTTAGGTATTAGAAGAAAGACAGAGCATCATTGCAAAAGTATGATTGCTATCAAGAACTTGCAAAAGTAGTCCTGGAGTTCCTAGTTATAGTTGTTCCCCCAACACGCAGTCCTCTCCTTTATCTGCAGACCTCAAGACTGTCCTAGTCACCCCTCTTCTATCCAACATCTATGGTTTAGCCCCGTACTGAAATTTCTGGTCGTTCATCAGGTTGGTTGGGTTGTTTGGCAGAGTAGCATAACTCTTTGGTTCTGCAACATTCCCCCAGCCTAATCCACTTGTTACCTCTCCTACCCTGCCTTCACAAGATGGCCTAGTGAAGTTAAGACTAAGTAAAGGATAGCTATTTGCCTACCAGTTCTTTATTGGATCCCTAGGAATAAGGCAGTCTGGAGATAAAGCTAAAACCTCCTCTCCTTCTCTTATCGTACCATCATATTGTCCTAGCATCACTGAACCACCAACTTATGGCTAGCTAGCCAACTCGTTCAAGCACTCATATAGATTTCAGTAACAGAGAAGAATGGAACACATTCGTTGTATCAAGAACCATACTAAAAACTATTAAAGATCATGTGACATAGTCCCTCATCATTCAGACTACTGATATTATACCTGCAACCACAAGAGGCTTCCATTGCCATGATGGTCTTATCATATTACAGAACCCGTTACAGATATTTAAGCCACAAGTAGTACCGTACTCTCGTTGGAACATACATGGAGGTATATGAACCTACTTCTGTATCTATGGTGGCACCATCTTCACTTTCAAGGATAACAATCTGAAGAACAGTCATGCGATTACTCAAGGCTTGGAACCCTTGCCCCAAGAGCTGACTATAATTATGCTAGTACCATAGGGTATTAGTATTAGGAGGAAGCCAGAACCTAGTTGCAAGAGTACTAGCATTATTAAGGACTTGCAAGAGTAGTTCTGGAGATCATACTTATGAAGATGTCCCACCTCGGACATCTTCTTTATCCATTTCCCCATTCCCTGCTGTTCTAGCACTCTCCCTTCTGGACATTATCTCAAGAGACTCATCGTATCATTCCCTGGTTGTCTGCTGGGTAGTTAGATTTGTGGTTGGGTAGATGGAACTCTTTGGCTCCACAACAGTTGTTTAACATGTAACTCTGTGGATGGGTTGTCAGATGTTAGTGCTACTTCTGAAAGAGGTCTGGGTTTGTATCTCATGAGGAGGAAAAATAAGAATTTCCCCATTATGAAGTGTGGTCTGTGGTTATGGGTGAACTCTGCATGTGTGATCAGTTTGGCCCAACTAGATGGATGGTTTTCACAATAAATGCAGATGTAGGTCTCAATTTCCTGGTTTACCCTTTCAGTTTGACCATCTGTTTGTGAGTGGTAGGTGGTGGAGAGTGCAAGGTCATATTTGAGTAGTTTCCCAAGTGCTTTGGTGAAGTTTGAGATGAACTGGGGGTCTCAGTTGGAGATTATTTTGTTGTAGAGTTCGAACCATTTATACATCGTTTCAAAGAATAGGGTGGCAATTTGCGCTGCTGATGCAGTTTTATTGGTGGGATATAGAATTACCCCCTTTGTAAGCCCATGGTTGACCATGACCATGAGAGCATTGAAGCCGAGAGAAATGGGGAGATCTGTGATGAGGTCACAGCTGATCTGCTGGAATGGGTGGAGAGAGGAAGAGGTGATGGGACAGGATGGCAGTGTCATGGGGTGCATGTTGGCCTTGTTGGCTTGGCAAGCAAGGCAACAGTGGATGTAGGACTGGACAGAAGTGGCCAGGCCAGGCCACCAATAGTGCTGGGTGATAAGGGAGAGGGTTTTGTGGTAGCCAGGGTGGCCTGCTGATTTGTGGTCATGGTGCTGGTAAAGTACGCGATCACAAAGATTGGAGAGAACAAAGATGCGTTGGTTGTAGGTAAGTAAGCCCTCTGTGGTCTGGAAGGCTAATAGGTGAGGCCAAAGGGTGGGTGGAGTTGAGAGGTCGAGATGCTACAGGAGGTTTAGAGCAAAGAGGTCCTTCTGAGTGGTGTTCTTGAGGGCAGTGGTGAGGGAGGTGTCAATGAGATTGACGAAGAGGTGGTGCAGGAGAAGTGTTACATAGGCATTGTTGTCAGGAGAGGACCCATGGTCACTGCAGTAGGAAAGAGCGTCAGGAGCAGTGAGTTGGAATCTGGGGACATGCTATAAAAGAATGTTGAAGTCCACCAGGTTGAGAAGCCAGTGGGCTTGGCGGCAGTTGAGCTTCTGGGCTTCCTAGAAGTATGTCAGGTTCTTGTGGTCAGTCAGCACAGTGGTTGGGTGGCCGGTGCCCTGAATGTAGTGTCGCCAGATATGAAGGGCACATATAACAGCCAGGAGTTCTCAATCATAAATATTGTAGTTGTGCTCTGCCAGGGAGAAGAACTGTGATATATAGAAACATGGATGGAGTTGCCTGTCATTCCCTTGTTGCATTAGCACACCCCCCAATGCTACTAGGGAGGCATCGGTGGTGATGGTGAAAGATTTGGAGATATCGGGTAGAGTGAGGACCAGTTTGGATAGAAAGAGCCGTTTGATTTCATGGAATGTGGTGTTGCATGTTGGGGATCAGTTTTATATGGCGGTTTTTTTTGTGAGGTTGATCAAAGGGCGGACTAGATTTGAGTAGTTGGGGATGAATTTCCAATAAAAGTTGATGAACCCTAGAAAAGAGTGGATATCTTTTACCGAGGTCGGGGTAGGCCACTTGCTAATCCCATTTAGCTTGATGGGGTCCATGGCAATAGTTCCAGGCTATACTACCATACCAAGGTAGTCTACTTCTGTCTTGTTAAAGTTGCATTTTTCTAGTTTGAGATGGAGGTCTAATTTCCTCATACGTTCCAAAATCAGGCAGGTTCGTTGGTCGTGGATATCCTGATCAGGGGAGAAGATGAGTAGGTCATCCATATAAATTACCAGCCATCCTTCGGCGATTAGGTCAGTGAAGGAGTTGTTTATAAACCATTGAAAGGTGGCTGGAGAGTTGAAGAGTTCAAAGAACATGATCATTGGTTCATAGAGACCTTTATGAGTGATGAAGGCTGCCTTCCATTGATGGCCTTCCTTAATTTGAACATTGTTGTACCCTCATCAGACATTAAACTTGGTGAACACCTTGGTGTCCTTTAGCTTGTTGATCAGATCAGAGATGAGGGGTAGCAGGTAGGTGTCTTGGACAGTATGTTTGTTCAGGTACCAGTAGTCTTGACAAGGGCAGAGCTTCCCATCCTTCTTCTTGACAAAGAAGAACAGGGATACCTGCGGTGATTTAGAGGGTTGGATTTTTCCAGATTTAAGATGTTCTTTGAGGAACTTCTTAGTTGCCAACCTTTCTTCAGGATTCAGTGGGTACAATTTTCCAATCTTTGGGTGGAAACTTTCCTGAAGATTTATTTCATGGTCATAGGGTGTAGACAGAGGTAGTTGAGTTGAGGTGGGTTCATTGAAAACATCTTGATAGTCTTGGTATGCATTGGATAAGACTATCTGTGGTTTGCTCTTCAGAGCTTCGATGGCAAGGTCAGTGGAGGTTGTTCTGATTAGGAACTGTGACCCAACCTTGACTGTTCTTCCGATGGTATTGGCGTTCTTTTGGACCAAGTGTTTCACTTTGTTCTTTAGGGATCTGCAGCATAAATAATTGAACAAATGCAAAGTCTGTTTCTTGATGAAGTTTATGTGTTTTGGTTGAGGAGAATTGCTCATCAGATGGTTATGTGCATGCTACTGGTAGAACTGTGTGATTTGATCGGTCTCAATGGGGATTTGGACCACCTTAGTTTTCCAATTGATTCATGAGTTAATGTCTTGCAATTAGGAGTTTTCAAGGATGACATTGTTTCCTCCACAGTGAATGATGATGAAGTCGACTAGCTGTAGAAGTCTGCCAATGCTGATGTAGAGTTGGATGTGGTATTTGGTGGTTCCTTGTTTATTGGCTGTGGAGTCGACGTTTCAGATTTGGATGGGGTGTTGGAGGCGTGCAAGGAGTAGGTGGTTTCTTTTGGCAAAATGCCAATTGATGCAATTGATTTCTGCCCCGCTATCTATCAGAGCCTTGGTTTTGATGCTGTGGCATGTGGACACTAGTAGCTCAGAGAGAATGGAGAGTGATTTGGATTTCTTAGCTACTTTAGTGTACAACGGTTGGGAATCAACTTGCATCTTCAGTTGTCCCCTTTTTAAAAACCCTGAATCCTTCCTACCTTTACTGTCCCCTCATCTTCATCTCCACTATCACTTAACTCTTCAAGCTTTGAGATGCTTGAAGAGACACTGTGAGTCTTCTTCATTCATGGAGGGGAGGAAGTGTTTTTGAAGATTGGGCATACAATAGAGAGGTGGCCCGGTTGTCAGCACTGGAAGCAGAGCTTTTGTTCCGTGCATCGTTTTCATTCCTCTGGGGTTAGTTTTCCTACCTTTACCACATCTATGTCCATTGCATTTGGGTCCTTTGCAGGAGTTCTCATGGGTTGGTATATGTGTATCTGGCGGGGGTTGTGAGCTTGTTGAGCGATGCAATTCACTCACTCATTCTGGGAGATAAAGGCAGCAGCTCTAATCTGCCACTCCTCAATGGTGGTAGGTACCTTCTTCATGCCATAAATCCTTCTCATGATAGGTACCGGGATTGTGGCAGCATAGTAGCTTATGAGAACGTGGTTCTCAGTGATCTCCACTTCAGTTTTGTGGGTGGTGAAGAGGGCATTGAATTCGTGGATGGAAGAATCATATTCCTTCTTCTTGACATTGTATGTCATTCATATAGTTGCCAACCAGGAGATAGTGTTGGCTATGACCTGTTGGTTTTGGTATGCCTCCCTGAATGCTTTAAGGAAGGCTGAGTAAGATCCCATATCAATGGTACTCATGGTTGGGTCGAAGGCCTTGATACAGAAGTTTTCCACCCAGGTGGCTGTGGATTCTTTGGTCATAAAGGATAGAGTGAATGCTATCTTTTTCATGAAGGTGTTGTACACTTCCTTATTTACAGTGAGGTAGAACATGACAGTGTTTAGCCATGGGATGGCCTTGCAGTAGTTGCCATCGAAGGCTTCTGGAGTGCTGAATCTGAGTTCGACTGGTTTGGTTGTGATAGACATCCTAGGTGTGGTGGGAGAGGTGTTAACTGGGGAAAAGAGGAGATGTCAGGTGATGGTGGGCAGAAACAGAGGGGTTGGGCTTCATGGGATGGAGGCTTGGGCACTGAGAGCATGACTTAGCATAAGGGCTAACTGGTCTGCTGCTGGATTCAATGGGGTGATGTCTGTATCTAACTCATGATCTGGGAAAGGGCTTTCTTCTTCCTCGAAGGACTATGGGTTGTTGAGGGCATGCGAGATATGCAGTGAC
>JBBPJS010000609.1:0-15126 GCA_038088835.1 Singerocomus rubriflavus | reverse complement strand
CCCAAGATGTGGGTAACCTATGGCATAAAGCATGCATGCTGAAGTAAGATAAAAGATTAGATAAAAAGATAAGATAAAAAGTGAAAAAGTGTCAAGGAAATATACAATGTTATAACACTTCCCCCCCCTCAAGACTCATATTCCAGACAAGTCGGAGAGTCAGTGACCATAGTAAAGTTTTCATATGAATTGAAGAGAGAATTAAAGTCCACATTTTGCAGACAAATATGATGGGGAGCTGATGGATTCAACCTGTGAAAATCAGCAATGGCCTCAGGTGCATTTTGCAAATGAATAGCTGGTTCCCAAGTATCGTCTGATTCATCCCAACCTCTCCAATGAACTAAATACTGAAGTTGACCATTGTGCATCTTAGAAGCATGGAGATGATCTACTTCATATTCCTCATCTCCTTCCTGAGTAACAGTGATTGCATCAGGATGTAAAACAGGTTGTTCTGGCAATGTATCCACATAGGGTTTGACACGAGAAATGTTGATGACTGGATGAATCCGAAGTTGTTTTGGCAAGTCCAAATGCAAAGCATTTGGCAAAATCTCTAAGATCTTATACGGGCCCAACCATTTCTGTGTGAGCTTTCGTGTGGAATAAAGAAGGGTGAGATTATCAGTAGACAGCCAAACCTATTGACCTAGTTCAGGAGTAAAGGTGATAGGAGGATGTGGAGCATTCATCATTTTTTGACGAGTCTCTTCAAGAGCTAATTTTACTTTAGTATAAGCCTTTGAACACTCTTAACCAAAACTGCTGGTGGCAGACTCAAAACCTAGCTGCAGAGCATAATTACAGGTGATAGAGAAAGGAGTAGCCTTTGTAGCAGTAGAAAGAGAGTTGTTGTGATGGAATTGAGCTAGCTTGATCCAATCAAGCCATTGCTTTTGCTTTTTAGCTACAAAGGTTTGCAGATATATGAGCAGCTTTTGATTTATACATTCAGTTTGCCCATCTGTTTGAGGATGGTAAGTGGTAGAGATCTTTTGAGAGATGTTCAACATCTTGCAAAGCTCAGAAGTAAAAGCAGAGATAAACTGTGGTCCTCGATCTGAAACGATAAAGGATGGAAGTCCGTGCAAACACCATATGTTATCCCTGAATAGTTTAGCAAGATCGAAAGAAGAAATAGACTTAGAACATGGAACAAATACAACTTCTTTAGAGAAACGGTCGACAATGACACAGACAGAGTTGTTGCCATTTAACTCTGGGAAACCAGAAATAAAGTCAATAGAAATGTCCTTTCAAGGCAATGAAGTAGTTGGCAGTGGAAGCGGTTTAACTCCTGACAAATGTTGCTTTCCTTTAGAGATAGCACATGCTTGACAAGAGCGGATATATTGTTTGATATCACCAGTGATACCAGGCCATGTGAAGTAACAAGTGATCAGGTGCCGAGTACGACCTTCACCAGAGTGTCCCCCAATGGGTGAATCATGGCACAAGGTGATACATTGCACCCGTAGATCTTCTGGAATGTATATTTTATTTTCTTTTGAGTGGAAGAATTCTCCATCATATTCAAATGATGAGGGGATATCATCTGAACAAGTTTTTGTAATGTTTTTTATTTTTTCTACAAAAGAGGAAGAAAGAGTGATATTGCAAGCAAAACTTGCAGGTGGCAGTACTGTGACATTAGTATTGATTTTTTCTGCTGCCTCACCAAAGTCAGGTCGCCAAGATAAGGCATCTGCTTGACCATTTTGTGAGCCAGGTTTATAGGAGATTTGGAAATTGAATTCGAGAAGGACCACATGCCATCTAGCCTGTCTAGCAGATAGATTTTGAGGTTTTTTCCAGAATTCTAGGTTTTTATGATCTGTTCAAATCTCAAATGACAGTAAACCTATTAAATAGTGCCTCCATTCTTTTAAGGCATGAATGATTGCAAGTAACTCCTTGTCGTATATTGAATAATTTCGTTCTTCCTTCGAAAACGAATGAGAATAGAAAGCATAAGGACACCACAAGTCATCATCATATTTCTGTGATAAGACTGTGCCAGTCACAAGATTGGAAGTGTTGGCTTCGATTCTCATTGGTTTCGAAGTGTTAGGGAAGACAAGGAGGGGAGCAGAGGTAAATTGATTTTTGAGCTTATCAAAAGCTTGTTGCTGTGGTTCTGCCCAGCAGAATTCTGTATCTTTTTTTGTGAGACTTGTAAAAGGTTTCGAGATCTCAGCAAAGTCCTGTATAAAGTGGCGATAGTAGTTGCACAATCCCAGGAAAGATTGCACATCTTTAAGCTTCTTGGGGATAGACCAATCTAAAATGGCATCGACCTTTCCTTTCTGCATTTCTACACCATCCTTGGAAACCACCATTTCTAGGAAGTCTACCTTTTCCTTAGAGAAATGACACTTTGATGGCTTAGCATACAGATCATTATCTCTGAGTCATTGAAGGACTTCCCGAACAATATTTTCATGTTGTTCTTTAGACATCTTTTTTGTAAAGATGTTGACGTTGTCTAAATAAATTAAAACACAGGCCCACATATCTCCATAGATATTGTTCATCATCTGCTGGAAGGTAGCTGGGGAATTAGTCATGCCAAAATACATGACAAGGGGTTCATAGGCATCCTCAGGGGTAATGAATGCTCCTTTCCATTCGTCGCCTTCTTTAATTCTTACATTGTTATATCCCCAACATAAATCCAGAGTAGTGAACATATTGGCATCTTTAAGCCAATTGATAAGTGTGAAGATTAAAGGAAGAGGGTAGGCATTCTTGATAATGTCTTCATTAAGGTAATGGTAATCCATTACCATACATTTCTTTCCATCTTTCTTTGAAATAAAGAAAACAGGAGCTGTCTGTGGAGACTTAGAAGGGCGAATATAACCCTTCTTTAGTTCTTTGAACAGAAAAGTGCAAACTTCTTCCTGTTCTTGTTCTGAAAGAGGAATAACTCTTCCTTTTTTAGGCACAAAGTCCTCTTTTAACTCTATAGCATGATCCCAGGGTTTTCTTTCTGGCATCCTTTCTAATTCTTTTTCAGAAAAGACATCTAGAAAGTCATGGTACTCCTTGGGAACTTGGGCTTTGAGTTTCTTTTGCTCTTCAATGGTCATTTGACACATTTGTCAAGCAAGCTGAGAGTATAGGTTACAATGTGATGTACATTTAGGGAACAAGATAGTTTTTTCAACCCAGTTGATGTTAGGGTTGTGGCAAGCAAGCCAGTCATATCCTATAATGATATGGTGTGTACCCAGAATAGAGACTAAAGCATCCAGTGCTTCAGTGTGCCCTTGGATAGTGATAAAAAGAGTGACATAATGCGAGATGGAATCTTGAAGATTCTTAGATCCATTGGCATTAATCGCATCTAAGGGTTTGAGCAGGGGTTGTATTGGCAACTTGTATTGTTCAACAATTCATTGGTCGATGAATGTATTACAAGCCCCTGAGTCGAGTAGGGCTTTCAACTCAACTAGGTAATCGGTATTTTTATATTTTACATTGATTTGACACAGGACATTGAATTCACTATGATGTGAAAGAGAACTAGGGGGTTTATAAGTTACTGTTATGACATCATCATCATGCCTTGTACTTTGTGTTAGCAAGTGCATGAATGACTCTCTCATCATACTCTGTGTTAGCGATGAGCATGATCACGTGACCTGTGGGTCACATGACTTCTCCTTTCCCTGATCACGTGACATTCCATTCCTTCACACATTCACGCCTTCACTCATCACGTGCATCACATCTTTATTCTCTTCTTCTCTTCATGACCATCATGACATCACACCAATCATCTTAGATCTCTCCACATTCTCAAGGCTTCCATGCCTTCCTCATCTCCGCCTTTTCCTCTCAATCGGTATGATCACTCATCTAGATTGATTATCTAGATTATGACCCTGCAGAACCCTTGATGGGATCTCTGCCATGATCCTTCCTTTGATCATTCACATCTTGTGATGATCTTCCATTTTATAGTAAGCCCTGCATTCATATCTGCTTCTGACTTCTTCTATGAATGCCTAACTCTTACCTCATGGACTATTCCCTGATACCTTATCTACCAATAGCATTAATTATACTATACCCTAGACCCAAGACACAGCTTGGTCTGTGCACTCTCATGTATCATATATAAGGGGTTGTGCAAGGGCTGTTGTCCCCCAGCCAAATCCACTTGTTCACCTCTTCTACTCTGCCTGCAAAGGTGGCCTAGTGATGTTTAAGGAACAGCAAGTAAAAGAGTAGCTATTTGCCTGCCCGGTCTTCAGACTGCCCAGGAGTGAGGCATTGCTTGGATGCAGTCTCATCCTCCCCTCCACCTTCTTTCTATTTATAACTGTGTGGTTATGCTAACTCAGGACTCGATCAAGACAGGATCCAGTCAAGACAACCTGGAAGACATTCTTTGTGAAGATCTTGCCTTGCTTTATGCAGGCACTCAATGATGGAAATATCACATGACTCAAGAGTCTTATCACAAGCTTAAGACAATGTTATACCTGCGGGCATCATAGGCGTACACTGCTGCTTGCCCTTATCATATTAACTTGTTATCTATTAGTTGTTCCTCCTTGCCTGCGGGCTTGGAGATGATACCATTGGGTGCTGTGTGGAACGCCCCAGTATGGGGTGGCATCCCTGACCAGCTTTCAAGGTTGGCAACCTGGAGATAGCCATGCAATCACCCAAGAGCCCAACTCCTCGCCCTACAGCTTGACCATGATTATGCTAGTCTTATAGGAGCTAGTATTAGGAGGATGCGTACTAGGTGCAATAGTCCTAGTAATACTGACAATGCAAGAGTTCGTCAAGGTGTTGTTAGATCATCCTTTCCTTACTCCTGATCCCCTCTCTGCTGTTCAGCAATCCTTTCTTCCATGACTCTTTAGGATTCTCTTGGTGATGCCAGATTGCCCGATGGGTTATAGGTGATGGATGATAGGTAGGGTTATAGTGTTTCTCTGGTCGCTCAACAGCTAGGGGTTTCCTAGAATTATGTTGTTTCCTCTGCAATGGATAACAATAAAGTCGACTAGTCTTAGTAGACCCCCAATGTTGACATAGAGTTGGGTGTGGAACTTGGCCATCCCTTGTTTGTTCACAGAGGAGTCGACATTGCGGATTTGAATAGGTCGGGCTAGGCATTTCAGAGGTAGGTGGTTTCGTTTGGCAAAGTGCCAATCAATACAATTGATTTCTGCCCCACTGTCAACAAAGGCTTTGATATGAATGCTTCAATGAGTGGATATGAGCAGTTCTAAGAGAACAGAGAGCAATTTCAATTCTTTGGCTACTTTAGTATACACGGGTTGGGGAGCAACTTGTGTCTTTGGTTGTCCCCACTTTAAAAACCCTGTACCCTTTCTACTACTACTGTCCCCTCGTCTTCATCTCCACTGTTGCTTACCTCTTCGAGCTTCAGGTGGCTTAAGAGGACTTGGCAAGTCTTCTTTGTTCATGGAGGGGAGGAAGTATTCTTAAAGGTTGGGTATGACATGGCCATGTGGCCTGATTGCCTGCACCGAAAGCAGACCATGCATTTCTTTTATTCTTTGGGAGTTAGTTTCCCTACCTTTATGGTGTCAACATCCATGGCATTTGGATCTTTGGCTGGAGTTCTTGCAGATTGGTAGATGTGGATTTGGTGAGGGTTGTGGGATTGTTGGGCAATGTGATTTGCCCATTCATTCTGTGAAATAAATGCTGCAGCTCTTGTTTGCCATTCTTCAATGGTGATGGATACTTTCTCCATGCCATAGATTCTTCTCATAATTGGCATGGGAATTGCAGCAGTGTAGTAGCTTATTAGGATGTGGTTCTCAGTGATCTCTGCTTTGGTTTTACAGGTAGCAAAGAGAGTGTTGTACTTGTGAATAGAAGGATCGTATTCCTTCTTTTTGGTGTTGTAGCTCATTCTTGTGGTTGCCAACCAGAAGATGGCGTTGGCTATGACTTGCTGGTTTTGGTAGGCCTCTCTAAAGGCTTTGAGGAATGCTGTGTAGGATTCCATGTCAATGACCCCTGTGGCAGGGTCATATGCTTTAATGTGGAAGTTTTCGGCCCAGGTGGCTGCAGATCCTTTAGTCATGAAAGATAGGGCAAACACTATCTTCTTTGCAGAGGTGTTGTATACTTTCTCATTTATGGTGAGGTAGAACATAACAGTGTTGAGCCATGGGATGGCTTTGTGGTAGTCGCCATCAAAGGCTTCAGGGGTTCTGAGTCAGAGTTCTACTGGTTTCGTAGTGGTGGACATCCTTGGTACAGTGGGAGAGGTGTTAGCTGAGGAAAATAGGAGAGCTCGAGTGATTGTAGGTGGAGACAGAGGTGTCAGGCTTCATGGGATGGAAGCATGAGCACTGAGGGCATAACTTAGCTGGGTAGCTAGTAAGTTGGCTGCTGGGTTCGAAGGGGTGATGTCTGGGTCAGATTTGTGTTCCGGGAACAAGTTTTCTTTGTCTTCTTTAGAGGACTGTGGGTGGTTAAGGGCATGAGAGGTTCTTGGCGACCATCAAGGGTTTACTGTGGGATGTGGTGGTTGAGATGTGATGAAAAGTGTTGCATACTAGCAAGTCCTAGATGCGTTGATAAGAGCTTTCATCTTTTGTTATGTATTATCTTGGGCAAGACAACATGCAGCCCTTGAGACAAAGCAAGACTATGAGTGTGATGACAAAGTGTTTAAAAGACATAGTGTAATGCTATCCCTTAAGAGGATCTGCCTTGCTGCTTGAGCTACAGGTGCGTAGTGGGACAAGGACTAGAGGACAGCAATTATATTGCTGGGGATACTGTGTACTAGCAGGTACAAGGGAGACGAAAGCTAAGTAGCAACTAATACGAGGTCGGGTATATATATGCAGACTCATCATGCACAAATCATCATTGAGGGCCAGTGTGAGAGAGATTAGGATCTAGGGCAACTATAACTCATACCAAAGTGGTAAGTAATACAGATCATGCGGTGCACGGAATGGAAGAGCAGAAAAAGAAGCACCAACTATGATTAGACAGGGTCCATGCCTATAAGTGCCTTCACACGATGCATGGAGGGAAAGGGCAGAAGGAGAATCATCAGTGATAACTGGGCAAAGGTTTAGGCACATAACAAGGTGAGAGAAAAGGAATGCATAAGGTTTCCTGGTGGATGTGGCAGCATCTACCAGCTTAGTGTCTTAAAGTATAGGGAACGAGGAAAAGATGTAACAGTAGTCCTAAAGTTCATATATAGGAAGACCTCCCAACACACAGTCCTTTCCTTATCCCTGCAGACCTTTGACTGTTCTAGTCACTATTCCTTTATCCAACATCTATGGTTTAGCCCTATACTAAGATCTCTGGTTGTCCACTGGGTTGGTTGGATTGTTTGGCAGTGTAGACAGAACTCTTTAGTTTCACAACACTTGGATTAGGCTGCTTACTGGCCTGCGACCAGAAAAGTGCCACCTTCCCCATCTGAGAACCTTTCCCCTACAACTTCACAGAAGACTTGAAATATACCCATGTCCACCATCACACCAAACCCCAAATTCACATTGATGCTTGTAACATCATATGATAGCATGGCTGCAGAGCCATAAGAATACTGACTGTTGAGCCTTTTTCTCTGGTCACTACAATCATAGGAACCTAGAGCATGTCCCACTATAAGATCTTCAATGTATTGACCTTTTTTCTACAGACCCATTAGTGCATTCCCTTGCAACACTTGTTCAATATCCTATCCCACACTGTGATCTTTTCTGCAAACCAAAGTCACTCCTTTAGTTGAAGAAGCTTATCAGAAGATTGGTATCAAACCAAAATGCCTTGCTGAAGCTAAGGGTTATAGAGTATAGACCTTGGTGGAATTGTGAAAGCAAGCTCCAAAAAAAGTCCAGTCCCAAAATTCATTTCACACAAGACAAAGTGACACTTCATGTTCTCAAGACAAAGAAGATAGAATCATTCAGAGGTTGGTCAACAGAGTTTACAAAACCTTAACAGGCATCAAACACGTCCTTTGAGACAGTCAGGTTAATAAGACCAAATTGTACACCATACTAGACTTTCATTCAAGAACTGCTTATGTTGCCACTCAAAAACTCTTCTCAAGTACACTTGCAATTGAGACACATTAAGCATTCTTCCACAGGGTCTCTTTATCAGAGCTCAGCCAAAGAACTAAAAAGAATGGTTGCTTAATTCTGTGGTAATATCTTATTTCTTTATAAAGTCTCTACTCAAGAAGAAGTTCTGGTAACAAGATGGTTGACAAAGTACCTCCTCAAGATTCTTTTCAACTGCATCTCTCCCTTTCTGTTTCTGAATACTCCCTTATCAACATTTCCCCACTAATAACATCATCTATCTAATACTTCTAGTTTCTTTTTTCAGCTCCATTCTGAGTATAACATAAAACTCATCACAAGCAAGGACAAGAGAAGACATACAAGATAGTTCCAAGAAGTTTTCAGATTCATGAAGCAATGAAGCCATACACCCAGTTAGTCGAAGCCAAAGATATTTGACTGTGAAATGCCTATGGAAAGTTTGGGTTGAAATAGGACTCCAGATGGAATCAAGAACTGTAGCTCTGAAAGATTGTGAATGAAGATATCAGAAGCCTAGGCACTCCATTAGTATGGATAAATCAAATTGCAATGAAGAAATTTGTTTCAAAGATCTTATCAAGTTTTCCTTCTCTTGTTAATGTTCAATGTGCACAGAACTCAAACATGCAACTCAAGGCCAAGGCATTCATTTGTCAAAGTCAAGAGATGTCCAACATGACATTAAACTGTTTCATTGACTTTATGTTATGACATCACCATCATGCCTTGTACTTTGTGTTAGCAAGTGCATGAATGACTCTCTCATTGTACTCTGTGTTAGTGATGAGCATGATCATGTGACCTGCGGGTCACATGACTTCCCTTTCCCTGATCACGTGACCACTTCATTCCTTCACACATCATGCCTTCACTCATCACATGCATCATATCTTCACACTCTTCACATCCTTATGACATTTACAATCTCACACTGATTATCTCAAATTCCTCTACACCTCATGGTTGTTGCATGCCTGTGATGCATCTTCCATTCCTTTCATCTCCACTCTTCCCGATTAGTATGACATCTCATCTAGATTATCTAATCTAGATCATAACCCTGCAGAACCCTTGATGGGATCTCTGCCACGATCCTTCCCTTGATCATTCACATCTTGTAATGATCTTCCATTCTAGAGTAAGCCCTGCATTCATATCCGCTTCTAACTTCTTCTATGAATGCCTAACCTTTTCATCATGGACTATTACCTTTATCTTATCATCCAATAGTATTAATAGCGTTATACCCTAGACCCAAGACACAGCTTGGTCTGTGCACTCTCATATAATGTATATAAGGGGTTGTGTAAGGGCTGTTGTCCCCCAGCCAAATCCACTTGTTCACCTCTCCTACTCTGCCTTAACAGGTGGCCTAGTAATGTTAAGGAACAGCAAGTAACAAGGTAGCTATTTGCCCACCCGGTCTTTGGACTGCCTGGGAGTGAGGCATTGCCTGGATGCAGTCTCATCTATCCTCCTCTCCTTTTCTCTCCTCTCTGTATGGTCATGCAAGCTTGAGCCATGGTCAAGATGATGTCACAGTCAAGACGCCTCATAGCAACATTCTTTAAAGTATCGTCCTATCTTTGTGAAGGACACTAACCTGATGTAGTAAATCCACATGATGCAAGGTCTTATTACAAGAACCTATGGATGTTATACCTGCAGGTTGCATAGGCATATGCTGCTGGCTTCCCTTATCATATTGAATATTATTTATAGTTGTTCCTCCTTGGCTATGGCCTTGTGTTACGAACTTGACAAGGGACTTGTATGATTTCTCTTTTCTTTCTTTATCTTATCTTATCTTTCAAGCATCACATGACTAGGTCACATGACTTATCACATGATTGGTCTAGACCTATAATGTCATCTCTGATGTCATGCCTGCAGGCAACCTCATGTTGAGGTCCAGGCCCTTATCTTTTCATTTCCGTCTTGCTTCTCTTCCATTCTTTCATCTCCGCTTCTTCTCTTCCATTTGATGGACATGAGGTGTGCTTCCTTTTCACACCTTATCTATGACATCACTTGGTTCATGCTCACTTTCCTGTAGTATATAAAGGAACTGTCTTTAGCTGTCATCCCTCAGCCTAATCCATTTGGTTACTCGTCCTAGCTTAGGAAGTGAGACCTAGGGATTGCCCTCTCCTATCACTCTTTCCAATATCCCATCGATCCAGTTTATCAAAGACCACTCAAGGGTTGAACTGTACCAGTATAGTTTCATCATCATAACACTTGAATTAGGCTTGTTTACCTTGCCTGGTCTTTTATCGATTTAGTGAACTCTCAGTGTCGAACCTCTCCCCTGTTCTTCCAAGACCCTGACCTTCAGGTCCACACTCCAACCCCTCGTCCAGCCTCACCATGGTTCTATAGGGACCCTGCCTTTGGTACTGATCCCAACGACCACTCCACCCAGCAAACAGGTTGGGAACTATTGAACAGAGTTCCTGACTTACTCGACCACTGTTTTGTTCAAAGACCTCCCACTCCAGAACTACAGTATCCCTGTACTCACAGAGCTACATTCGAGATCGAAGATTATCTCAGAAACGAAGAAGATATTCATCCTGCAGACAAGGCTCAGATAGACCACCTTCGTCTCGAAGAACCAGCAGCACACCATGAGTGGGTTAGGTGGGCACAAGGAACTCAGTTCAGACAGGCTGCGTACACATTTTTTGTTGAAAGAGAAAAAGCCTGTCTTTCAGATACTTTAATTGACCTCAAGATACAGCTCTCAGTGGTGAAAGCCTTAAAGGATAAGAAGGAAAGAATAAGGCACCGTCTTGAGACACTCAAGGCTAAAAAGAAGTATCCCTCTCATAAATCATACCAACTTCATAGTCAAAACGTTCCTAGGATTGAGTAAGCCTTGAAAGAAAGGCTTAGAAGATCTAGTACCAAGCAATCAATACGTCTTCTTTTTCCCAATTCCGTGACTTTGAAGGTTACGACTAAGACAAATCTGAATCTCCTACCCCACCTGCAGTAGAACTCAAACAATCTTTTTATCAAGACCCTTCACCTCCTTCCAATATGTCAGCCGAACAACAACTCGTTGACATTTTAGCTCAGCTCACGGCCATTACGGCCCAAATGAATCAAAACAGTTCTGCTAAAGACGTAACAAAGAAGATCACTGACTCAGGAAACTGGGACAGAAAGAGAGATACATATAAACTATGGATGACCAAAGTGGACCTTTGGCAAAGTATGCAGATGTGGAACACAGACAAATTGCAAGTGGTAGCAATCCTATCATGTCTTGAAGGAACCAAAGCTCAACTCTTCACTAGACTCAAGTTAGAAGAATACAAAGAGTTAGAACAAAAGCCTCGACTAGACAAAGATGGGAAGGAACTAATCGGTTTCCCTTAAGGTGACTTGGCATGGCCAACGATAAAAGGGCTGAAAAAAGAATTCAGCCAATATTTCCAAATCGACTCATTAGCTCATGAACAATTGTCGAAATTGAAACGCCTATCGCAAAGTGGTAGAAATACCTTCGAATGGTTGAGCAGGTTTGAACTTCTTGTGAAAGAAGCAGAAATTTCAGAAGACCATGCTCTAACTCTCCTTAAATGATTGGTAGATCGCCCCATCTACCATCAAGTCAACTTACAAGACTCGGACACGTCTTATGACAAATTCAAGAAATTAGTCAAGAAAGTAGGCTTGGCTTTTGAAAAGGAGAAAGAAGAGCGAGGAAGTTTCTCTACCGTAAGACCCCCACAAATCGTTTCACGACCACCCTTCAATTCTATGTTGCAACCTCCCTTTACCCCACGTCTGTACAATCCAGCAGCAAGACCCTTAACTGCAAATCCTAAATTTATGGCAGTCAGCACCCAACCAGAAAGAGGGGCATCAATGGACATCGGAGCTCAGCAAACCTGACCGGTAACAAACAGAGATCCCCAACGATTCCCATCCAAGAACCTGACAAATCCAAACGTGCAGTGTTACAACTGCAATGGCCTAGGGCATATCACAAAGAACTGCAAGCTACCCAGAAGGTTCCTGGTTCAGCAGCAAGGGACATATGATCAATGGGGTAACTATGTACCTCCCGCAGACTATGTGCAGAATTACATGGTCGGAACCGAATTCTCTACTCAGCCAGATGCAAATGGCTGGCATTCCACATAATTATATGACATGAGGGACTCTGCTGCTGTTGCAGCACAAGCTGTGGTGTCTCCACAGATTTCTGCATCGAGAGCACAGTATACAACCAAAAAAGCCAAAGCATACTGGAGAGATAGAATTGCTGCAGAGGAAAAGGCAAAGCAGGCTTCTAAAGTGTCTTTAAATTAAAATCGACCAAGATTGAAAGGGGTAGTTTTGGTCGCAGGACAATCACATTACCAAGGTCTGTTACCATTAATAAATGTTCTGACTTTGATAGTTCAGAATTGAACACTGCAATAAAGTGTGCTTTTGGAATTTCCGTAAAGGCGTCTCAAATGAGCGCAGCACCGGAAAACAAAGATAGTGTGCTTAATTCCTTTATAAGGTCAGTTTGCATTGCATCTCTAAATTATAAACCCCCTACAGAAAATGGAAAAACTTTAACTTATCATGGGGAGTTTAATATCCCATGTAACATCAACTTTATGTACAAAGGACAAGATCATCTAGTTGTGTTAAAAGCCTTACTGGACTCTGGCGCATGCAATACCTTCATTGACTCCAAGGTAGTTGATCAATATCAACTAGATAAAAAACCCTTAGCCAGACCATTGGAAGCTATCAATGCAGATGGATCTGTTAACAACCAAGGGACCCTTCAGTATTATGTCATGTTAGCCATCACCTTGCAAGGACACACAGAAATGTTGGATGCATTAATATCCACACTAGGCACCCATTAAATCATCATAGGATATGACTGGCTCTCAAGACATAACCCTGATATCAATTGGGTTCAAAAAACTATCACTTTTCCCCGCTGTACTTCTTATTGCCAGCAATACAGCTTACTCACAACTTCCATTCATACCATCTCCAAAGAAGAAGAAATAGAGTTGAAGAAAGCAGTACCTCTGGCTTATCATGACTTTCTCGACGTCTTCTCCGAATCTGAATCCACACGTATGCCAGAATGAAAACCTTGGGATCATGGCATCGATTTAAAATCCAACTTCATTTCAAAAAAGGGTCATGTTATACCACTTTCCGAAACAGAACAAGAGGAAGTATGCACCTTCCTACAAAAAGAATTAAAGAAAGGGTATATATGTCCCTCTAAATCCCCACAAACTGCTCCAGTCTTCTTCATCCCAAAAAAGGATGGAAAGAAGCGCATGGTTATGGATTATCATTACCTGAACGAAGGAACAATCAAGAATGCATATCCACTACCATTAATATCCATGCTTATCAATCAGCTAAAAGGTGCCAATATGTTTACTACTCTAGATCTTTGATGGGGATACAACAATGTCTGCATTAAAGAAGGAGATGAGTGGAAAGGGGCCTTCATCACATCTAAAGGCTCTTACAAACCCCTTGTCATGTATTTTGACATGACCAATTCACCTGCAATGTTTCAGCAGATAATGAATGACATATACAATGACATGTGGGTTTGCATCCTCATTTACCTAGATGATGTAAATATCTTTACAAAAAACAAGACCAAGGAAGAGCACGAGGCCATTGTACAAGAAGTGCTGCAATGTCTAAGAGATAACGATCTCTATGCCAAATCATCAAAGTGCCACTTCTCACAACCGAAAGTGGACTTTTTAGGAATGATAGTGTCCAAAGACGGCGTGGAAATGCAAAAAGACAAAGTTAATGCGATTTTGGAATGGCCTATACCTAAAAAACTCAAAGACGTTCAATCCTTCCTTGGACTTTGTAATTATTATAGACATTTCATTCAGGACTTCACGGAACTCTCCAAACCACTCACTTCATTGATGAAGAAAGACCAAGAGTTCATTTGGCAAGAAGCACAACAAAAAGCATTTGATATGCTAAAAGATCGTTTTACAAAGGCACCTCTATTAGTCTTCTCAGACACAACTAAACCTATGCAAGTTGAAGCAGACGCTTCTGATCTTGCCACAGGAGCAGTGCTGTCTCAACAATATGAAGATGGTTTATGGAGACCTTGTGCCTTTTACTCTCATTCTTTCTCTAAAGAAGAATGCAACTATCCCATCTATGATAAGGAGTTGCTTGCAATTATTCGAGCTCTACAGGAATGGAGACACTATTTACTAGGTCTAAATCACTTCAACATTTGGACAGATCACAAAAACCTGAAGTTTTGGAAAAAACCACAAGATTTGTCGGCATAACAAGCAAGATGGCACGCTATTCTATTAGAGTATAACTTCACAATCACCTATAAACCAGGATCTCAAAATGGACAAGCTGATGCTTTATTCAGGCATCCAGATTATGGAGATGCTGCTGAAAAAATAAATACCAACATTACCATTCTTCTCCCAAAAGTCTTTAACCTAAATATTCAACTTTCTTCCCCCTTCATGAATGAAGTTAAACAAGTTACCTCATCTATGACCAATGCACTACCTCCCACTTTTGTTTTCAAATCGGGAGTATTTATGGATTCAAGCAATAAGATTTATGTTCCACAAGCACTGTGGAATCAATGTCTCTCTTTATACCATGATTCTCCTCTCGCCGGGCATGTGGGCCAAGCATGTACACTACATCTTATTACTCGCACGTTCACATGGCCTGGTATCACCAAGGACGTCAAGAGTTATTTAGCCTCCTGCCAAGTATGTGCAATTGCATAGGGAAAACAACACATATCGAGTGTAGCCCCCTTACCCCTTCCTATTGCCATGCAACCATGGCAGGACCTCTCTGTGGACTTTGTGTCAGGTTTCCCTTCTGTTCATGGAAAAGATGCCATTTGTGTTATTATTGATCGCTTCTCTAAAGAAGTGGTCTTCATTCCCTGTGCCAAGACAATTTCATCAAAGGACTTGGCCATCCTTTTCTGTGATTTCGTTTGGTGTATCCACAGGCTTCCTTCCTCTAT
>JBBPJS010000608.1:0-15140 GCA_038088835.1 Singerocomus rubriflavus | reverse complement strand
CAGTCGTTGCACAGATGCGACGGACTGGGGTGATCGTAGTACATGATCGGTCTTATATACGAAGAGAAACAGTAAAGCCATACATCGGGATATGTGTCATGCGACTGTCTGTGTCAGTCAACGGCTATAGTAATAAACGTAGATTGCAATGGAGACGTCCCTGTATGTTGCCTGAGGTTTCACCTGCGGATACGCTTGCCAAATTCCAACACAGCATTGTCTCGTATTCTCCCCATTCGATGCCCTTGAGTGCCCTTGTACTTGGACGCGCGTCGCTGTCTTTTCCCTGCTCTCTGTCATGACCTGGATTTCTTGACTCTTCAAGGTGACTTTCCGCACAACCACTGCTGATTGCCTTTTTCCAGAGACATCCGCTGTCGACAAGGTAATGATCTTCGAATCGTCGTGAGATAAATTTGCTCACACAGAATTGGCAGGAGCGGGCAACGGCGAAGCAACGGGCTTCAAGTTCGCAATGGGCATTCGGCAATATGTCCCATCAAACATACTCGCCCACCGATATATCGTGTCCTCAGTGACCACATGACCATGATGCTTGGAAGTTCAGATTCTCCGACGCACAAAATACTTGCGCAATGTCTAGGTCAGCTGTTCTTGGTGATTGTGGGCATTGGGATATGACGGCGTCGCCGGGAACGATATTGAGCGCATGCTTCAGTGGGCCCCGATACAGTACCGAGTTTTCTCATGACTCGCGATCACTCGTCTATTTGGTTAACCGGACTTGGGAATATTCTTGCGTGGAAACGACCCACAGCGCTGACCCCAGACTAGCTCTTAAGTCCATCGAACAGCCCAGGAGTACATAGACTTTGTAGCCAGGCTTCCAGAGTGTTACACATGGGAAATTTTAGTTACATTTTATGTAACTACACTATTCTGACACCAGCAGTTATCCTGTGATCTTTCAACCAAATTCATAATAAACGGAGAGGAAAGGGGTAGACCAAACGATAGTGGAACGTCCTAGCGTGAATGGATTTTCATAGTACTTGACGAGATTTCTTGTTCCAAGGAAGAATAGGAGAAGGTGTGCGCTAGCAACACGATGTGTAAAAAGTCACCCTAGGCCAAGGAGTCCTTGGGTGCTGCCACGCTCTGCCATTCTTCGATCGCTTCTCCGTTCGATTGATCCTCAAGTCTTTCAGATCGCAAGCTGATGTGGTGGCGCAACAAACAAACACCCTTGACGATGCCGAACACCACGCAACATCCGACTGCTATCCCGATAATATATGCGGCCAGCCGTCCGTGTTCCGTGGAAGGGTTGAGAAACGAATAGGCTATAATGATCCAGTCGTCAGTCTTGTCAATCAGAGGAAGTAAAACATACTGTAAAAGCCCAGGGTCGCATACGTGATATAGGCGATACCAAGATAACCCGCGAGAATGAGAATGAGCGGGATGAGGTGAATCCAGGGACCAGGTTGGCAGTGCGTGAAGAAGATCTCAAAGAGCGCAAAACCGGTATTCATCGCATGTTGGGATATGTTGGACCAGGCTTAGGTCCATCTCGAGTCAGCAATGAATACGAGCGTTTCAACTCATAAAACGCACAGGAATAGGGTGTTTCAAACGTGGCCGACGAGGACAGGAGAGCCCAAAACACGATGGTGACTATAATGGCTAATCGACCATTTCGTAGTCAGTGAAGGAAACCAGAGACAAACAGACAGCCTCACGGAATACAACAATAGTAGAGTACAGCAGGACATGAAGTAACTGAAGGAACCGAGGCCAGGTTTGCAATGGATAGTTTTTCCGCCCGCGGAACACGAAAGCGATCGTTTGGACACTAGAAGCCCAGAAATATGCGACTAGTCCGATATAAGACAAGTCCGTGAAGTAAGAGAGGTATCTGTAAGCAAATGGTTAGCTCGTCGGCACGGATTAACATCGATCGACACTAACGAATTAGCTTCATGGAGCACAATAGACTTGTACGCAAGAACTGTAATGGCGGTAGTCAGTGCATACACCGCGAAGACCAACCGGAGCACGCCGAGAGTCGTGGGTGAAAAAATGGGGGAGGTGACATAGTGAAAAGTCGGGTCGAACGGCGTCGAGACACCAAAGCCTGCAAAAGAAAACCAAGACCTCGGCCGTGGAGGGATCATGAATGTTCGTCTGAGGAAAAAGGAGAGGCAAACCCAGCAGTAGGCCCTGATGTGATTGTTTTGGGTCGGCTACCACGCCGAGCGTGCCGTGTGCCTCGGGATGGAGCCGAGTGACGCCGAAGCCCCTTTGCATACCAGTCATACTCTGTCGGACAATGAATCGGAGTCGCTCTGCCGGTAGCACGTAAATCGCGTCACAAACAACACTGCATTATGACAGATAGGAGGCGGACGAGTTTGCATGCCGTGTTGCTTGCGATATAATGGACCCAGGCAACTTGGACGCACATCCCAGATGTCCATGAGTTTTATATTGTCCCTTATGGCAAGTATCGAGTCGAGATTGACATGCAAGCGTGGGTGGGTCGGATACGTAACTCTAGCAACGCCCCTCTTTGGTTCAGGCCGGTCCATCGCCGTGTTTTAGCCGAGGAGCCCCTCGAGTCCGGTCTTTTGAAATTTATTTCAAGCCCCGCACCCCACGTGTGGGCATCGGATCATTGGATTGTGTCGCGGAGATGGAAAATACGTTTGGCACTCTGAACGAGGTAGTGGTCCTGGAAGGCTCGGGCCGTGCCAGTCCAATACCACCCCTTTCCCTGCGTGTACGGTACAATACTCGGAGAGGTGCGGACATATCAAACAGGATCGCCCCTCACTGGTGCCCCTTTGAGAGCTTAGCCCTCCACGCCAGCACATAATGTTACTGAACTGCAATACCTCCAAGCCTATCCGCAACATGGCCGACATACTTTGGCTTTCGAGCGATGGTGTGGAACCAGCATGGCTACTGTATACGCGGCAGGTGTCATCTCGCGGAGACCAACCTTGTTCCCGGCCTCGGCCCTGAAACAGACGTGCAGAACTTTGTTCATCCTTGTATGCCGGTCAAAGACTGGTTGTTCGAATATCCTGGCCATCGAGGAGGCCGGGCCATGAGAACGGCATGCGAATCTCGAGGTGAGTTGTCCAAGCAAACGTGTACATGAAGGTGACTCGGCTGGAGGGCTGGATAAGTCTCCGAGTGATCTAGAAACAGCTGTATGCCCCATAATCGGTCGCAAGTTCATTGCTTGTAGTTGAGTCTAGAAGACTGGAAGCCCATTTCGGCCCGGTTGTCAATATTCCGAAAGGCGTCCCCTTGGTCCGCAGGACCGTCGTAGCAGTCACTGGCGTCAAGTTCTACTCTAGCTTGGCTGGTGATGTGAGCCCTTCACCGTATACAGTAACCGTACTTGCGCGACTCGGATGTGTATGTGCTTGAGCACTTCTGAAGTGTCATCGAAACACCTACATCCCAATGGATTCTATCAAGGAGTGACCCTGTGCGCACCTTGGTGAGCAATGACGTACCTTGTTCGAGCACCACTCCAATGTAACGTCCCGCACGCCGTACCTGTGCATAGGTACTACAATTCAGGCACGCATGTGTGGGGCACTACTTGGGTACTAGCCAGTGCGCCCACTCCGATGACATAAGGATTTAAATATATATATTGTTGTCACCTTGGGGCGGTAGTAATCAATGCGGACAAGTACTCAGATCATAGTATTTGCCGTGGTCACCGAACCTAGCAAAGACAATCCGACACTCTAAACAATACAAAGTTGACATCAATCACCGGCCATATTCACAAAATTAGCGACTCAAATCCCAAACCAGGATACATAAAATCTCAGTCAGGTCAACAAACAAAGTCAAGTTATTGACCCCGTCCCGTTCACAAACCAAGGTCCTGCAAAAAATCCATAACCATCAGCTACGATACCCCGAGAATCCAGAAATACAGTCGGCATACCTGTTCGATAAGTTTTCGGGCGATGGGGTGGAACAACGCTCTGCCACTGTAATACGCGGCAACTGTCATCTCGTGATCAACCTTATTCACAGCCCTGAACAGGGGCCTGCAGAATTTCATCCGCCCTTGGACGATCCCAGTGTCTTTCCCAATCACCCAGTCGAGTACTGGCTGTGCGAACAGCTTGGCTATAGAGGAAGTGGGGTCTTTAAGTACAACAAGGTAGAATGGCATACGAATCTCGGCGTTTGTTGTCTGAGAGAAGCCGTAGAGCGTATCAAGCGCATGAAGGTGACTCGACGGGAGGGCTGGGTAAGAGTCCAGGCGTTCTAGAAATACAGCTGCATGTTCTATGATCAGCACGGGGACAGAAAGTTGTTGCAAAACAAGCCACCTCGTTGCTTGCTGTTGAGTATGTTGATGTCAGAAGGCTGAAAGCCCATCTCAGCTGGGTCATCGACATTCCGAGAGGCATCCCAGCGGTCCGCCAGGTCGTTCGCAGCAGTTACCAGCGTCAAGTCATACTCTAGCTTGGTCGGTAGTGTGAGCCCTTCGCCATAAATCCATGCCTGCATGATGTATATATCCATGATTGTGAACTTCTTGAGTATCCTTCGAAACACTTACGTCCCAATCGATACTATCAAGGGCCTTGATCTTATCCTCTTGACCACTGAAGTACGAATATAAATGACCTTTCCATTGTGTGGTCGTGATGCTGTGGCCCATATAGGTCTTGACATACTCCTTGATATATGGAATGAAGACACCTGGACCTCCCAATGTTCGTTCTGCGACCATGTCTTTAGCGCCAGAAGTAAATGGATAGAGTTAATCAACGTACCAATAAGAAGGATAAAGTTTGCACCCTTGTCATAGGGAACACGACTGTAAGCCGCGTCTGGATCTTCGCCAATATCGAATCCTATGACGAGCCTTTGATATTTTGGATTGGGTCGGAACAATTCCAGTGCATCCAGCAGGCCTTTGTAACCGATGACGTATGATAAACCACGGTCCCCGGAAGAGTGTATGAGCTCTTGTAGAAGTCGTTCAATGTAGGTTGTCCATCCTTCATTCAACCAAAAGTGTGAAGCATGGGCATGACTAAAGGCAAGTTATTTGCTTTTGTGGCTGAAGAAAGTACAGGTACCCACGTAACTCCATTTCCGAACCAGGAATGGGTGAGTTCGTGGATGACGACGTCTGTTAAGGACCTGTCGCCCGTAATGAGTGCTAAAAGCAGATTGAAAAATGCTAATATTTCCTTGACCATAACAATCGACTTACTAGGAGTAATGAAGGATATGCAAGGGTTTTCCTACAATGCATCCATGAGAAACTGCAGTGTACACGCATACCAGAAAAGTATCCTACCATGCCGCCATAAGGGAAGGAATGAGGGAGTATGAGCAGATCATAGACTCCGAATCTATATGGACCTGCAAGGTCTTCTGCAGCGGCGAGGTATCTGAGGTAGGTATCAGTGAGGTTGCGGTGTCAAATATCATCAAGAATCGTAAAAATTACTGGGGAGTGTCGTCGCAGAACTCGTTGTAGGCATCCTGTAACAGTTCTGGCTCTGTCCATACTCCAGTCCGCCATGTCCTCCCCTCTGGCACTACAAAAGGACGATAATGTAGGTTACCTGCAGCAACTGCTATAAGATAGGAAGGGATAGGTTCATTCTAAAAACTACAGCATCAACGCATATACATTAATTGACAAATAAGAGTGCATGCAGACCTGCTTGTACTCATATGTAACGGCGTCTTTGCCAACGACTTTGCCCCCATGCGGTAGGCCATCTGAGGGTGGTGATATGCGCTGGGCTGAAAGGAGAACTGGAAGGACGGAGGTCACTTTTGCGTCATAAGTCTACAACGAAAGTGAACTCGGGAACGGATACATCCAAATATCTCACTCGCCAGCTTCACGGACGGTGTGTCTTGAAGCGCAATAATGAGTGGTTCATCAGGACGGAGGCACTGAGCTGAATTATACCTTGCAAGGGAACCAGACTACGCGCATGGATCGGTTGACATTGGCTGAACAAATACGGGAACTGTTTCCCTTCAGTCAACCTATAAATTGAGCCACGACGTTGAGCGGCCGCCCGAAGAGATCTGATTGATGGTAGACATACTCCTTTTCGAGCCACATCAACGCGGGGCATTTATCAGTCGTCTCGTAGGAAATTTTGACCGACACGGTCTCCTTCGCACGAGTGGATGGGAGGGGGACATGGAGAGCTGACCCCATGACAGGGTGCTCGGGATCCAGTTGGGTCTGAGTTAATGACGCATGAGGTGACAAAAGATGCAGATATCTATCGACATGACGAGACAAAGACGAACGTTGACAACTTTTCCATTCACCTCCACCGACTTGATGTTTAGCGCATGCGTGTCGAAGCTGTTAAGTCCGCCAATCAAGCCTGTCATCAAAGTGGCCATAGGATCGGCCTACATCACCTCGGATACATCCTCTACTGCGACCAACTGATGTGTTGCCGAGCCATAGATGTACCTCTTCTCGAAATCGATCGTCCAAGCAAGAGTCACATTCATCGTCGCAATCTTGGTGTAGTTGGATTGCGAAGTGGGATCTTTGACAGGAACTGTGGTGTCCATTGCAGCTGAGATACGATATCAACGTGTGGGCGTCTCCTGTTCTTGACGGATTTCAGCCAACCCTAATTATAAGTCGACCTTCCCATCCCCATATCACTCATCGCACCCGTGCGAGGCTGAGCCGAAGTTGGTTAGTTCAAAATGTTTGGCTGTGCCCTTGGAATTAAACACCTTCACGTGATCACCTCGCGTCCAACAACACAAGCTTTGAAAAACTTTGGGCGCGTTCGACAGGGTCGCACGCTCTTTCTTTTCACGCCATGGCGACATCGCAAGCACCGACCCGTCAGGCCATCACCCTCAAAGGATCCACCAACCTCGTCACAGAGTTCTTCAAATATGCCGCCAACACGTGCGTGCGTTGCCTGCCACCGACACCG
Source organism: Singerocomus rubriflavus (assembly GCA_038088835.1). Taxonomy (NCBI): domain Eukaryota; kingdom Fungi; phylum Basidiomycota; class Agaricomycetes; order Boletales; family Boletaceae; genus Singerocomus; species Singerocomus rubriflavus. Next base: position 8,190 of record JBBPJS010000608.1, on the reverse strand, counting down.
CACATTTACGCGTCGCACCGTTCAACAGTATTTTGTTCCAGAGGGGTGTATACCCCTCGGACGACTTTCAAATGGTCAAAAAGTACGGTCAGACCGTCCTCGTTACCCAGGACCTCGCGCTGGAAAACTACCTCGATCGGTGAGTCTGATCGGGTCCTCGGGGGTGGCATCGCACACTCACGCCACCCCAAGCATCTTGAAACAGGTCAATAGTGCGTCAGAAAAACAGGACCTTTTTCAGTGGCTTACTCGGACTCAGAATGGCTGCTAACCGGATCCGTTACCCAACTGGTCCTCGCGATCATCTCAAAGGACACCCGGCTGCCTCTCGAGCGATGGGTGTTTGATATCAATCTCGTTGAGCCTCCTGCAGACACCACAGAACCGTACGTTTACGTCTGCTCCGTATATGCGTATGTGTGGTAAAACATGCACAATGCCTCAGGCCACCCCCTAAGCCCGAATCAGAGATCCAGGCCGAGATTCGGTACATCTTAAAACAAATTGTCTCCACGGTGACCTTTCTCCCGATCATTGACGATCCTACGGTCTTCAACATATTGGCATACACTCATGACTCGGCTGATGTGCCGGTTGACGAATGGGTAGACACAGATCCGCTGGCGATCGAGGCAAGCAAAAGCCAACAGGTCAAGTTGCGCAGCTTCAGTACGGATGTGCACCGGATAGAAGCTATGGTCGCCTATCGATATGAAGGGTAGATCGTCGTGCATATCATGTCGAACATATGCTATCGCACTTGGTTGATCCCACGGTCGCAAAATCAGCTAAGATAACTCTGTGCGATGTTGGAACATCCCACTACATACAGAGTCAGGTTGGTAGATCAAAGTCGTGAAAGGCTTGTCACAAAGTCCGCAACTTCTGTCCAATACCCTTGTTGGACGCAGGTATCATCTAGAAACAAGTGAGGACACGCTGGAGGAGCACTTCAAGGGACATACTGTGAGATCCCCCTGGAAACTCGACGATCTTTGACTTGCCACCTCCAACTTCTGTTATGTTTGCTTTGGGCTCACGATCTGTCACAACTTGGGTGCCCTGCCGTCGAGTAATGATCTCCCACAGCTCTTGCATATGCTCGCGTGGAACGACCTCGTCCTGAACACCGCTCAGCATTAATATCGGAGTACTCTTTGGAATGAGAGGTATTTTTGATGCAGAGTCCCACTTTTGGTGACACAAGAACGTCAGTGGTGAAAGAAGGGGAAGGGCATGCGGGACCAGCTGAGGAAGATTTGTGAATGTATTCTCAAGAATAAGTGCAGTAATCTATAGAAGACGCAGCTTTTAACGTCAGTCATATTAGGACTGACCTGAAAACTGACCTTGTTTGGATTTTGGCTTGCGAGATGGATGGCTACTGCACCTCCAATCGACTGACCATATAAAACCTAGCAGGGATTTTGTAAGCCTCACCAAAGCGCCGAAAGTTGATGGCAAGCTCACCACGCTGGTTTTCTGGAGATAAGGATGGGATGTAACATAGTCGAGGGCAGTTTGGGCATCTATGCACAGACCTGGTAGAGTGAAAGTTGATCACTTTAAGCTACCTTGGAACTATTGACAGCTTACCGGCCTCTGAGGGAGAGCCCTCGGAATGGCCGTAACTACAAAGAAAAAGGATGAGGAAGGAACCGACTTGCATGAACCAGAACACACCCTCGGTAGGATAGCATAAGTACATTGCAGCGCATCTTGACATAGAATACTCTAGCCAAGGGTATCCGGTGGCCATGATTGCCGCCATTGCCATGGAACATGATGATAGTGGGTCGTGTTGCCGCAAACTATTCCACATCGACCGATGAGTATGACGAACGTGAGTGCGAGGATGAAGAGGCGTACGTCTTCATTGGACTGATCTTCGCTCCAGTCTACATGTAAAGCATGGATATGGGATATCTCCTTGCGCTGCATAAGCAAGTAGGAGCGTAATGTGACTCCGTCCTCGGTTCGCAAGAGGAGGTCCTCGTAGACCAATCCGTACTTAGTGGGAATATCCACCTCTAAGCAGATTTGCCACATTTATAGTTTGTACCACAAGTTTAGCGACCACGAACCTGTACGAGAGCCAGGAGGGAAAGCAGAGGGGTATATTAGGTAGTTTTGACCATAATAAAGCAGACCACACCCTGTATTGAGCGAATTTAGACGACATCATTGAGGGCGATTAAGGTTAAATCTGCGGGCCATACGAACCAATGGTGGTCACACCCGCCGCAGTAGCGATGGCACCCTATAAGTGGGGTTCCGAATGAATGTCTCTGTCCATATAGAACAGGGAAGAGCCGACAGACCTTTGCAAAGCTCTCGAGTGATGGAATGTACTTTGACATGTCGGGACTTGGCAACGTTACTTGGCGTGATTGCGGATGGCACGTATTTATGCTTGTTTATCTGAACTGACGTTGACATGGTTTCCGACGTCCTTTCGCGTGAAAAATTCCTACCAGTCTGTCAACGTGGCTCTCGGGCATTCTACACTACAGAAATTTGAATAGCCAGCCTTAATTGGTCCCACAAGATGCTTCGCTGCAACAGGTGTCTCAAGGTGATGACTGATTTTGGGGATCCAACATTACCAATCAAGTTGGACAGACTATTGTCTAAGACCATCGACTCACCGTGTCGATGAGGGTGAAATTGCAACCTAGAAATGCCAGTCTAACAGGACATACCTGCCAAATTACGATCGTACTAGCGGTTTGATGTGATCGCACACACCTGAGGCGGGCGCCACTCATCACTGGAATGTGGCTGGTTGAACTCAAGCACAACGCGCTGCTCCAGGACACTATTATCTACTGGACATGACAGGTGGTAATGTGAGCGTATAATGTCCTGTATGCATACATACAGTAACCACGGATCCTCGCTGGGAACTGTACAGTAAGTACTCGAATATTCTATGAGATTCGTTCCACGCCAGCTTACGTCCCTAACAATATCTGCAGAGTAGTTGTGAGGGCCTGGAGGCGGGGGTAGGGCTTATGCACCTTACTCATTGTCACCTTAGGGGGGTATTTTTAGCTCTCTAACCGTGACTCACCACCACACGCGCTACGTGCGGTATGCAGGCAGCAGAGGACAGGGCACACAAGCAGCGGGCTCCGTCAACTGGTCTCGTGCCAAGACTAAATGGATGCGGGTACTTCGCAAGTACTGTATGGGTACAGGTTAGAAGCCGTGCCAGAGGCCGTTCAGGCCTGAATATTGAATTTTACTAAGCCTGAGCCCGCTCATGGCGGCCTGCTCTAGAAGATATGCTTTCGATTGTATTTGTTTCTCTGCTGTTATGAATCATGACGTATATATGACATTGGAGCCCAGTTTTTTTTATTGGATGACACCTCATTGTAACTGGCAAGTTACACTCTGTCAAAAAAGGGTTGAGTTGAAAATTCCCAGTTGAGCCGAGTAGCAATCCCTCTTATTTGCAATCTCATTGATAAAAAAGGTGACAGGATAGCAGCTGTCATTAGTGGTTGTCTGCCGTTGTCGGTGGGTTAGCCATGGCCCGGTCAATATCCACCTCGGGTCGAAAATCTCTTGACGAAGAACGTAGGTATCTCACGACGATGTCAATGGCAGCGCGCAAATTGTACACCTGCCTCTTTATCTGCCTCCCATAGTTCCTATGTCACTGGGGTACTTGATTGTGCCACATAAGAAAATGCGCCGACTGATTGGTATGACGATGTGCAAGACAGAACGGCGTGACTTGGCACTTATCAAGGACCACCCGGTCTATAGATCAGAGAGTAAGCTCTAAAACTTATCTACATAGAAAAGGGTGAGAGCGTCTGAGTAGTTTCTTCGCAGCAGTATCCGTGACCCGTCGGAAGTACCAGTTGCATTTGCCAGCAAAGTTACATGAACCACACCGATCACATTCATTCCAACTCCACCTCGTGTTCTGAGCTCATCACCTGTCCAAGATAAGTAACAACCTGTCAAGAAGGTTTGTTCATTACCGATGTTATGTATGTCACATATCTGGCTCCGGAGGTTTAATGCTCAGGGAGACCAGGAAAAAAATTTGGCAAAACCCGACTTCTTACAGGTCCCGAAGCTATATAACCCTGTCCACCAGCTGAAGTTGTTCATCGACTCCTTGTCACTTGGTCGTTTTACCTACCCAAGCACCCTACCCCCTCATTGGACACCCCACACTCCTTTCAAGAATGCGCTCCTTTGTTTCTATTTTGATCCCTGCTGTTCTAGCTACCCTCAGCAGCGCTGTGCCTGTTAGCCCAAAGCCAGCCGGCTTCAATATTGGCGCATCGGCTCCCCCTTCCATCGCTGACTTTTCTTCGGCTCCCCCCTCCATTGGAACCACTCCCTTGGGCGAAAATAAACTTAAGTCTGACATAGGCGGTATTCACGCCAGTAATGTCGACTCCAAGATCACAGACACTATCCAGTCTATCGAACCTCAAGTTTCCGACGCTCACGTTCGTGCTGCTACACTCTCGGTCGCAGTCATCTTCGACGACGTTTTCACCAAAATCCAACCCTACACTGAACAAATGAGTACGTGGAAACGGTGTCCGTAGGGCACACCTCTGACGTCCTGTGATAGCCTACCTTGCCCCCTCCAACTGCACGACCACCGAGATCACCAATGTCGTTTCTCCGATCAAGGATTCTATTGTTGCAGCCGTTCCTCAGATTAAAGCTCTCGCTGGCCAGCAAGCTAGCGTCATTCTGGCCCCCATCGAAGGCGATACTAAGTTGACCGTCACTCAACTCGCTGGTATTGTCGGTGGTGACGTTAATGTATGTCTTGATGCAGAGTGAGTTTGACACGAAGCTTGACTTGCATTGTAGTTGGTCCTCGGTGCTTCTGGGCACGTCCTTGAGGTCATCAACGGCATTGGTGGCGACACTGCTGTTGATGCCAAGAGTCTACTCACTGACCTTGGCAACGCTGTTACGAGCCTCATTGGTGCCACTGCTCCTCTTGTTGACGGTCTCTCCGCTTCTCTCATGCCTGTCGTGACACCCGTTGGCTCCGTGATTTCTGACCTCGACTTGATCGGTCTGTCTATTCTTTTCGACATGGCTGTGTGAATATGTGCGTTTTGTCTGTCCGGTATGGAGCTGCATGCTCATACTTTTTTTTTTTTTTTTGATATGACAGACCCATCGTGAATATATGTGGAACGTCAAACGGGGTGTTTTAAATTTGTATGCCGTTTTTTTTTTGAGCCTTGGAAGCCACCACTATAAGGTCGCTTCAAGACCTAAACTAAGTGGGATGCTAGCTACAGTATATTTTCCAAGCATGCCGTTACTACCCATCTGAAAAAGATCTGGATTTAGGTAGTTTTAGTCGACCTGACCTGATGTCATGGGGCAAGATGGCTGCAGTCTTATCAGGACAGGCTATCCTTGTGGATTCCCAGAGAAGTTTAAGCGATCCACTGAAAGCCGACTGGCAGCATCATGTTGGATCGAACTTGAACTCCGCTTCTTGAACATTTCTTGCCATCACGTCAATTGGCCCATACCTCTGAATTGCAAAGTGTCATTCTGAACGGGGAAATAAAGTGGGGTACACATTTCGGGCATAGCGCTCAGGGTTCAAGCGGGTCATACCTTTGGTGCAACTGCGTTATGGGTGCGGGAATCAGAATGCTTCTGGCGGGCCTATAAGAAACTGGGCATCGAATTCGATTTTCCATATCCCCAGATAATTGAACTATCAGCTTTGATTTAGCATGAATACATACGCGACCAATGAAAATGCCGTTTCTCGATATGAGACATGGGACAGAGTGACGTTGAATGGCGACTTACCTGAAGGTACCTCTCAGAATTAATTGTGGTGCTAGCAATGTACCCTGAGAGGGCAAGCCTAATACGTTTATAGGATTGCCAGTGCACACAATGATGTTCTGCCAGACGTGCAGAGTATCAAAAGAGGTCAAATGCAGCTCCTTCATCCTGCTAATGTTTAACTGGTCACAGGGAGCCTGAACCTTTTGATTCAGTTTTGTGTATCATCCATTGCATGGTCTTCTCATTCTTTTCTGACATTTGCTTCATGCCATACAATACAGCTGATGGAAATATTAATAACAAGAAGAAGGGTAACCTAGACCAGTTTAGAGTGAGTGTCATGAACAGACTTAAAGATCAGGCAATACCACTGATGGTTAAGAAAGAGAGAAATGAATATCCAAGTAGGGGGAACATGCTCTACTACGTACAGACTTATATACCTACTGAGTGGCTATGCCTAGAATACAGCGAAAGACAAATTATAGAGGGATTGACGTAGAGGGCGGAGGAGCGATGTGTGTATAAGGTACGCGGAAAAAGGATAGGGGGTAGGAGCGGAAAAAGGGGCGGGGACTTTACAGTGAGAGCAGGCGCAGTGTGCGAATTGTTGTACGTGCATCAATAGCAAGACACGTGAACGCCAGATGCTGACTATGACGGTTCGACAGGTAAACCATCACAAATTTCACTTTTCAATGTTCTGATTCGTGGCAAAGATGTTTTGGCACAAACGTCAGCGATCGGGAAGTTGTGAGTGAATTGGAAAGGCATTACATTGACCGCGACATTGAGCTGGACGTCAAACTGGAGTGAAGCCAGTCTTCCTTCCGGCACTACCCGGGAAAAGGGAGCAAAATCAATCAAAGTCGATGGACAAGATAACGTGACTTCGGTCGCCTTCCTCGTTACTGTAACGGAGAGCACATCGTGGGTTGGGATCGAGAAGGAAAGATTCGACGTGGGTGTGTGGAAGATGGCGTGGAGGTGGGGCCACCAATGGATGTGGAGAGTACCGTTTACATTATCACAGTGTCACCGGATGGAAAGTGGATCGTAAGTGGGGCGAGGGGTGGAGAAGTGACGGTGTGGGATGGGGAGAGCCACGAAAAGATGTTCTTGTTCAGGGGGCACGACGATTGGGTGGGTGCAGTAGACGTCTCTCTGGATGGGACGAGACTTGCATCAGGGTTGGATGACAGGACTGCATGCGTCTGGTCAATCTCAGGCCAGCAACTTGTCGGTCCATTGAAGCACAGTTACTGAGTTGGAGCGGTCAAAAAAGGCGATCTCCTCGTCGACGTCGCAGTCAAGATCAGTTCTTCTATCAACGATTAGAAGGTCACCATAACAACTGCAATATGAACGAGGGCAATCCCAGTTGTCGGTTGCGGGGTCACCCTGAAGATCTAAAGAGAGAATGAGTTCAAATCTCGATGGATACAAGGACGGGGTATGTAACCAAGCACGGTCGAGCGGAGAGAATTCAAGACAGAATTGCCGATATGAAATGGATGTAGCGACTACATGGTACCGGGCCCAGAGCTCAGATCCGTGAGCCCAAAGTCAGTTGTTGTATCCTTCTATCACGCGATTGATGACAGAAGTAGGGAGCACGAATGGAGTGAGGGCGACAAAAGAATTTCTTGTTGCCTAGAGCGCTGTTTCCCGTCCCCATTAGTTCCGAGCGTGGATTTGTCCATTGGCAACTTGGAGGTGATCGTCACAGTGGGGAGAAGGGTGAAATCCGAATAAGGGCGAGAGCATGGCCAAGGTGATTATAAATGTATGACCTAACTCATATCGATAACAAGACACGTGTATACCAGACGACAACAGCGCACTGCGAGTGGATGATTGCATCCCTCTTTCCAACACTCTGATACGTCACCAAGTATGTCTTTGAGCAAAAGTCAGCGATCAGGGAATGGTGAGTGGGTTTTTGAGGGGTTTCAGAGTGCGATAATGACATAAATGTAAGATTCGACTCCTCTCGTCAGCATTGCCAGTGAAAAGGAACCAAGACAGATTGAAATCAACAACCAGAAACAGATATATTCAATTGCCTTGGTTGATGATGGAAGATGCATTGTCAGTAGTGACGACGAGGGAAGGCTTCGATGTTGGGGCATGGAAGATGGCAAGGAGATCGGGACCCCAATGGATGCGGGGAATGCCATTTTCAACATTGCAGCATCTTCGGATGGAAAGTGGGTCGTCAGTGGGACGAGAAGTGGCGAAGTGGTCGTGTGGAGTGTGGAGAGCCACAAAAGGGTGACCGCGTTCAAAGCACACAGCGAATTGGTGTGTGCAGTGGACGTCTCTCCGGATGGGACGAGGATCGCAACGGGGTCAGATGACAGCACTGCCTGCGTCTGGTCG
>JBBPJS010000607.1:0-15140 GCA_038088835.1 Singerocomus rubriflavus | reverse complement strand
CTTTTATCTCTTCATCTAATCTTATCTTCATCACATGACAGGTCATATGACTGATCACATGATCAGGCCTAGACCAATGATGTCATGCCTGCAGGCTGCCTATGGGCATAGCCTCTTTAATTTCCATTTTATAAAAGAAGCCTTATTTTTATTTCCATTGCTTCTTTCCTTCTCTTCCATTCTGATGCCTCATGCTTGCATTGAGGATTTAATCTCCATCTCTTCTTTCTATTTTTGCTATCACCTTATCTATAACATCAGCTGGTCTGTGCACAATTCTTTGTAGTATAAATACAGGGTGTATTTAACTAATCCCCCTTAGTCTAATCCACTTGGTCATTCACCTCCTAGCTAGGTTGAGATCTTAAGGATACTACTCCTCCTCTATCATCCACCATATCTTCTCTATCTTTGTGTGCATATCTGTGTGGTCTTTGTGGCAAAACCCTGCATGATATCTGCAAAGCCAGTTTCAGTTGCTCTTGTTCAAGAAGTATAGTCATTTGCTAGGTTGTGTAATAGTATGCACATGATGAGTGCATTACAAGTTTGAGGCATAGTCAAGTGTATGATAAACAATGTTACAAGGGGAAAATTGTAACAATACCCCTTTAGTAGATCATAAGTGCCCACACAAATATAATGTAGGTTGGGTATCAGAGGTGACCATGATTGGTCAATGAAGATTCAGAGTTCAGATGGGCAGATAATGTAGGGAGAACTCTGGGAAGCATGGAGGATCTGCAGAGTGGGGTTTGCTTCAAAGGATATGAAGTGGCATGGTGGTTCAGTGACCAAGGGTGTATATAGGGTCTGGAGTGGTCAGGTGAGATTGCAAGATTAGCAATGAATATAAGGATTGGATGAAGTATGTAGTATAGGGTTTATATGATTTATCACTGGGGTTCAGAGGATTTACCATGCTAGTTTAATGTCATTGTGGACACATGATAGTTTAATGTCATTTCAGACATACAGGTGGCAGGAGCATAGCTCTGGGGTTATCAGGGAAGCTGGATTGGCTTTCGTGGGATCTACTGGGTTTAACAAAGGACAAGGTTGAATAAAAGGAAAATCAAAGTACTACAAGTGTTCTTTTGTTTTCAACAAGGGTTGATGGTGAGTCAGCCATTCAAGTGTTGCTAGTTGTTTTCCACATAGCTGGCAGGGTTGGAGGACATGCAAACCATAGAGGTGGTTATGTGATGGAGGGGTGCAAAGGGTTGTCCCATTGAGGGACCAGGGTAGTTCTGTTGTTAAACTAATCTGATTAGGGATCACATGGGTCAAGAAGAGATAGAGAGATCTTTGGCTATGCCAAACCTTTCGATTGGTATGCAAGACATCATTCTTGCTTATGCCATGCCTTTCAAAGAGGCAGCTGTGGATCCAGAGGGGTGAATGTCAGATGAAAGAAGAGTAACCCTGTGCAGAGGGGTTCTAGAGCAGAGATTAGGACAGTTTTTCATCTCATGTCTAGGAGATCGAAGGTTCTGAGGGTACTACAGATGATTCTTCAGGGTAAACATGAGGTTTACACTGATTTTTTGGACTTTGGACAGAGTGCTCCTAGTGGGAACTAGGTCTTTGGACTTCAGTTGGAATGCTTCCAGTCTTCAAGGGGTGCATATCTTGCAATGCAGGACATGGGACCCTTAAGAAAGTTATTCAATTTAGGCTCTTGATGGAGCTTGCTGGTTCCTTGAGCTAACATCAAAGGTTAGTTGAGTGCTACCAGCTATGGGCAATGCATGTCTTTCAACACTAGGGTTTTCAAGGGGAGGGTGCATCTTTCAATGCAGAGAATCAGTTTTACCACATAACAAGGTGGGGAATGCCTGTGAAGGTGACAGTTTATACTCATGCTGGAGTGTGAGACAACAGTTAAAAGGGGTTTACCCTCTTAGTAAGGGTTGTGACCCAGTAGAATCACATGACAGTGGGTTTACACCAGATTAGAATGCTAAAGGAGTTAGTTTAGCCACATAATGAGGTGGGAACCAAGTGACTATGGTTTCATAGAGCTGATATGTGGTAGGAATGGATAAGAAGTTAAAGGTCACAGATGAACTATGGGAATAACAGTTTATACTCTTGTTGGAGTTGAATGAAGGTTGCCTAGTTTAGACTTGTCACAAAGTGGAATGAAGGATTGACAGTTTATACTTGTGATGGAGTTATGCTGGGGTTTGACTGTTAGTATGGTCAACATGGGATTTGCCTAGTTTATACTCATTGCAGAGTTTGATGGAGGATTTGAGCTTTATACCAAATGGTTATCTGTGGAGCAAGGTTAGAAGTCAAAGTTTAAACACATGACTAGGTGCAGCTAAGTTTATACTCTTTCCAGAAGTTGCAGGGTTTCCTTTGGGAAAGGGCAAGGCACACGAGTTTAACCTCTTCTTGGAAGGTTACCACAGAATAGTTTACTGTCATTATGGATAGGTGGTAAACAAGTTTAACCTCATTTCAGAAGGTTTTCCTATGACATCAGTGGGGTTGATCACAGGAGGTTTGATCCAATAAGGACCATGAGGATGAGATCTTCACTCATGCCAAGCTTTGTCATCAGGTGAGTGGGGTACCAATTCCTACAGGTGCCAATGCCATTCTAGAAGTGAGCTAGGATATAAATCAGGGGTACATGAAACACAAGTGATAGTTTAATGTCATCATGGACATTGCAGGGGTTAGTTTACTGTTGTTGCAGATGGGTAGTTTACTGTCATTTTGAATGGGTGCTTGTGGTTGATTTCTATGACTTTATCAGTAGGCAAGGGAATCCTAGGATTACCTAGTTTAGTGTCATCACAGACGATCATGGGTGGTTTATGACACAGAGCTGTTGATCCTTGGACTTTGATAGTTTAATGTCTTTATGGATGTTGCCATGATCTGGAGTGCTTTCACTATGTCAGAGTCAAGTGGTCAAGGTAGTTTATTGTCATTATGGACATTACTGTGGGTTCAAGGATACTGGGATAGTTTAACATCATAACTGTGGTCAAAGGTCAGTGGTAGTTTTACATCATTGCAGATGTAAGCATGTTAAAGAGGGACAGAGGCAACTCTGATTTGTTCTGGTGTATGACCAGGACTTTCTCCATGGTGGAAGGACTTGATACCTTCTTGTTGGTGGGTGTCATTAACTTGCAGTATTGCAGAAGTGTGTTGTGACTTATTGGCATTGTGCTTCGGAGAATGGAAGGACTCAATACCTTCATGGTGAGGGGTTTTGTTACCATGCTGGGTAGCAGAGGGGTGTTGTGATTTATTGGCATTGTGCCAAGGAGTTTGTTAACTTGCCAGGTGGCAGAGGTGGTTCTTCGAACTTAATTGTAGTTGAGTGGACAGCTTATTGACATTGTGTCTAGGATGCATTAACTTGCTTGAGAGCAGAGGTGATAAAGGGTTCATTAATATGTCATTTGGGCAACAGAGGTGACCAGGGGTTATTGTGGCTTATTGGTGTTGCATGGTGCAACTTATTGATGTTGCACTGAGGGGTTTGTTAACTTGCTTAGCAGAGGTGAATTTTTGGTCTTAACTGTGGGTGAATGGATGACTTATTGATGTTGCATGGTGCAGCTTATTGATGTTGCACTGAGGGGTCATTAACTTGTCAGATGACAGAGGTGGTTTCCATGGTGACTTCTGAGTAAATGGTGGGTGGGTGGTTGCTACTGAGGTAGCCAAGGTATGAGGGGTGACAACCAGGAATGATTGTTGAGACAGGGTACTTCTTATTCATGCCAAGTCCTGTTGGTTGAGTGGATAAGTTGTTGTGAGTACAGGGGTGATGATATGAAGGGTGAAGCACTCAGCTTCATTTATAAGGTTTTCTAAGCTGAGAGGTGGCTCCAGGATTGTCGAGGGGTTGCCTAGGCATTTGATGGCTTCAGCCAAGGGGAGGTATCTTTGCCTCTTGAGGGGCATCAACCAGGGTCTCCAAAGTTAGGCATTTATCTCTAAAGGAATGGCTGTATCAGCTAGGAATACAGTTTCTCTGCCTTTTTCAAGGAGGTGTTCCTTGTGGTTCAAGAAATGTGGGTCATGGGTGGGTGAGTCTTTTATCACTAGGAGGGTTTTCCCAATGAAGGGTGGTTGTGAGGGGGTGCAGTGAGCGCAAAGTCAAATATTAAGAATTACTGTGGTTCTTGCCAAGTACTTTCCTTTGGCAATGAGGCATTGGCTTATTGTGCCATGCCTTGGGGTCATAAGAACTTCAGGTCTGGAGGGGGATGCACAGAGGGGTCAAGAGGATACTCATAGCATGGTTATTGCTACTAAGGGGTTAAAGGATTGCTGCAACAGCAGCTAGTGATTTGCTACTTTAGGTAGCCAAGGGGTTTCCTATAGAGTAGTTATCCCTACCAGAGTTATAAGGGGTTGCTGTGATGGCAGCCTATGGTTGCTACTTAATGTAGCTGGGGTGTGGAGGTGCTTGTGACATTTGTCCAAGTGAGGTCAGGGATGAGGAATGAGGCCATTGTTGGAATGCCTTGGGTTACAATGGTTGGGGTCATGCTTGTTGTGCACAGTATGATGGTTTTATCAATAGTTGATGCACAGGAGTCTCAGGTGTCATTGTGCATACTACATGGATTGGGTTTCCTAAGGTGAGGGCAGAGGTGTATCAAGAGAGTGCCCATCTAGGGCACATAGTGGTTCTTGCATTGCTGATCTTTCATGGCAGTCCAGGGGTTGCATGTTCATGTGCTGTTCTTTGTCAGAGGTGTGCACACATTGTGTGACTTACTCAAAGTGTCTCAGTGGGCATCATGGTTCATGGGTAATGAAACAGGGAGCTCAGGGCAAGGGTGTGGCTAAGCTGAGTTGCTAATTGATCAGCTACCAGGTTCAATGGGGTGATGTCCTGATTTGATTCAGGATCCAAGGGGGATTCTTCTTCTTCTTTGAAAGAATGTGGGTGGTTAAGGGGACAGGAGGTTTATGGTGACCACCATGGGTTTACTGTGGGATGCTGGGGGTTAGACATTGTGGATGTGGGTGCATACTAGTCAGGACTAAATGCATTGGTAGAGCTTTATTCTTTTGTTACAATCAAGCCTGGGCAGGGCTTTGGCTATAGAACCTTAAGTACCTTCTACAGGTACTAAGGGATGCAGGGGATGAAAGGTGGCCAATAGGCCTATCTAGGGGAGGCTGCTAGGGCCAATCTATGAGTGGAAGGCTAATTGGGGAGGTTAGCCTGGAACAAAGGGATAAGCCTGCTTAACAGGACTCCATAGGACTTCCTCTTGAGCAAAGGTGGCAACTACTGGAATGGTTGTGAGATGAAGAATGGCGAGAGGTGGGCAAGTAGCATAGCTACTGGTGAATGAAGGGAAGATAGTAATGGCTACTGAATGAGTGGATACAATGTGTACAACTACACAAGGGAGCTAGAGACTAGTACCAGAATAGAAGGTACTGGTAAAGGTAGAACAAAGCTAGAGAACTAGCTAGGCAGGTGCTTGGATATATATATGGGTGAATGGTGTGCTGTAGGGCAGGCTAGGGAACTATGGGTAAAGGGGAATGCATAGGACATATCTAAAGAGGGATACATATTGAGATGTAGAATGCCACATGAACAATGGGGAAGGCATAGGAGACAGTAGAAAGACTGTCAACTGTGGAATTGCCAATGGTTAACAATTGCAAAGTGAGGACAATGGAGAAGCTCATTAGAATGTGAAATAGAAGGACAGAAGGAGAAGTCCTGATGGCCATGACTAGGGTACACCACAAGGGTAACTCAGTGTGACTCAAGTGGCAAGCTAGGGGCGAGATTTGGGATGTGAAATGCAAGACACAGAATGCAAGGCACATGAGTTGCACATGATGAGTGGCATGGGTCTCTGAAGCACATGACATGGGTCACATGGGGAAGTCAGGTGACTGGACAGTCACAGGGTTGCTGGATCAGCTGTGGAGACAAAGTATACATGAGTGAGTGTAATACAAGTCTAGAGACATGCACTTAGCAAGTGCAGTGTAAGTCATGGGGAATGCACTGAGAGGTGCAGTGCAAGTTGAGGGTATGCATGTTGGGAGTGCAATATAGGCCTAGATAGGAGTCTAGGGGTGTGGGTGTTTGCTAAAGGACAAAGTATGCACATGATGAGTGCATTACAAGTTTGAGGCATAGTCAAGTGTATGATGAACAATGTTACAAGGGGAAAATTGTAACATATAGACCATTCAGGTGGTGGCTGTTGCAGATCTGAAGAGATATGCTACTCTGCCAACTAACTCAACAACCTGGCAGATGATCAGGATGAATGATATGGGGCTTGAACCATTTTGTATGGATAAAGGAAAGGTGCTAGGACAGCAAGGGAATTTGGAAATAAAGAAAGGGCTGTGCATCAGGGGGTCTTCCTATATGTGAACTCCAGAACTACTCTTGCAAGTCCTTTCTAGTATTGTACTCTTGCAACAATACTCCAGCTTCCTCCTAATACTAGAATTCTAATGAGACTAGCATAATTGTGTTTGGCTTTTGGGGTGAGGATTCTAAGCCTTGGGTGATTGTGTAGCTATTACCAGGTTGCAACCCTTAAGAATAAAGGCAGTATCACCATAGATCCATGGTATGTTCAGTAACCCAATGAATGTTCCAACTAGGACTGCTATGTCACTAGTGGCTTAAGTTATTGTTACTGTGAAACTAATATGATAAGATGCAGCAGCAGTGAGAGCTTTTATGCATTGCAGGTATAACATCAAGAACATTATGATGATGTCCTTGTCATGTGGTCTTTGATTATATAAAGGTTTGGTGCTTTCAAAGAATGTGTTCCATACTTCCTGATACTGGGTTCTGTTCTGGACATGGTATGAGTTGGCTCACTGGCCTGACATTGGTGGTTCAGTGGTGCAAGGACAATATGAAGGTATAATGGGAGAGGGAGGGAGGTTAGCTTTATCTCCAGACATGCCTCACTCTTAGGGATCCAATGAAGGACTGGTAGGCAAATAGCTGTCCTTTACTTAGTCTTAACTTCACTAGGCCACCTTGGAAGGCAGGGTAGGAGAGGTAACAAGTGGATTAGGCTGGGGAAACAGCCTGTACTTATAACCCCTTATATATGTTACAAGATGGAGCACAGACCAAGCTGTGTCTGTGGTCTAGGGTATATGCTATTAATGCTATTGGCTATAGGGTAAAGGGTAATGTCCATGATGCAAAGGTTAGGCAGCTCATCTATCAGAATGGAAGAAATGAAGATGAAACTGTAGGGATTAATATAAAGGGAAGATCAATCACAAGATGTGAGAGATCAAGGAGGGGGATCATGGCAGAGATCCTGTTGAATGATCAGAGAAACACTATAACCCTGCCTATCTTCCATCATCATAACCCATTGGGTGATCTGGCATTACCAACAGAATCCTAGAGCAGTTGTGGGAAAGAGGAATGCTGAACAGCAGAAAGGGAATTGGATAAAAGGAAAGGATGATCTTTATACTCCTTAGGGAACTATTACATTTCTAGTATTACCCAGACTATTGCACTGAGTATGCTTTCTCCTAATACCAGAACCTAAGACACTGGCATAATTGTGGATGAGCCTTGGGGTGAGGATTTTGGCTCTTAGGTAATCACATGGCTATCTTCAGGTTGCCATCCTTGAAAGCTTGATCAGGGGTGCCACCCCATCTCAGGGCTATACACACAGTAACCCAATGAGATCTTCTACAAGTCCATAGATGAGTAGGAACACTAATAGATAGAATGTCAAATATAATAAGGTTGACTGGCAGCATATGCCTATGTCTTCCACAGGTATAACATCTGCTTGACTAGTGATTTGTCTTGCATCATGTATGTTTTCCACAAAGTAAGGATCTTCACAAAGAATGTCTTCCAAGATGTCTTGACTGGGTTCTGTCTTGACTGAGTTTTGAGCTAGCATGACCACACAGTTATAAATAGAGGAAAGGAGGATAGATGAGACCGCATCCAAACAATGCCTCACTCTCAGGCAGTCCAAAGACTGGGTGGGTGAATAGCTACCTTGTTACTTGTTATTCCTTAAACATCACTAGGCCACCAGTTAAGGCAGAGTAGGAGAGGTAAACAAGTGGATTTGGCTGGGGGGATATCAGCCCTTGCATAACCCCTTATATATGATACATGAGTGTGCATAGACCAAGCTGTGACTTGGGTCTAGGGTATAACTGTTGCGGAATCAAAGAGTTCTGTCTACCCAACCACAAATCTAACCAACCTGGCAGATGACCAGGGAACAATACAATAAGTCCTATGAGATAACATCCAGAGAGAAGAGTGCTGGACAGCAGGGATGAGGGATATGGGATAAAGAAGAGGACTGAGGTAGGAATGTCTTCAGATATGAGCTCCAGAACTACTCTTGCAAGTCCTTGATAATCACTAGACTATTGCACTAGGGTTCTGTCTTCCTCCTAATACTAATACCCTATGATACTAGCATAATTGTGTTCAGCTCTTGGGGCAAGGATTCTGAGCCTTGGGTAATTGCATGGCTGATTTCAAGTTGCCATCCTTGAGAATAAAGGCAGTGTCACCATAGATATGGGAGTATGTTCTGTATAACCTCCACATATGTTCCAATAAGGAGTGCTGTGTCACTTGTGGCTTAAATATCTGTATAGTCCATTTAATATGATAAGACCTGCACAGCAATGATAGCCTCTTGAGGTCACAGATATAACATCAGTACTTGGTACGATAGAGGAGTATGTCACATAATCTTTGATAGTTTCTTGGTATGTTATATCTTCCAAAGAATGTCTTCCATTCTACTTGATACTGGGTTCTGTACTTTGTCAGGGAATGAGCTTGCTCATAGGCCAATATGTTGGCAGTTCAGTGGTATGAGGATCTGATATGATGATATGATAGGGAGGAGGAATAAAGGTTAGCTTTATTTCCAGATGTCTCACTCCTAGGGCTCAATGAAGAGGGCTAGGCAAATAACATCCTTTACTTGACTGTTGTCACTAGGCCACCTTAGTAGGCAGGGTAGAACATGAGGTAACAAGTGGATTAGGCTGGGGGAACAGCCTATACTCATAACCCCTTATATATGTTACAGGATGGAGCACAGACCAAGCTGTGTCCAAAGTCTAGGGTATATGCTATTAGTGCTATTGGCTAGTAAGATAGGAGGGAAGAGTTCATGAGGTTAACATTAGGCTTTCATATGGTGGAGAAATGGAAGAGTGGATATGAAAGCAGGGAGTAAAGTAATGTGGAAAGATTGATCACAAGATGTGACTGATTGGAGAGAGATCATGGCAGAGATCCATCTAGGATCTTGCAGAGTTCATGATTGAGATGCAATCTCAATAGTGATCATACCAATTGGAAGGAATAATAGAAATGAGAAAGGTGAGGTGATCAGAATGGAAGAGTGATCAGTGATTCATGAAGAGTGTGAAGAGAGATAAGAGATGTGATCAATGTGAAGGGTGAAGGTGTAATGATGTGAAGGGAATGAGGGAGGTCACATGATCAGGGAAATGTCATGAGAAGTACTCGTGCATGCAAGCATAGCAGTCATTGTACTAAGTATTGTACACAATTTGTAACAATAACACTATTAATGCTACTGGTAGATAAGGTAAGAGTGTAGTCCATGATGGAAATGTTAGGCATTCATATAGAGAGAAATGGAAGAGCTAATATAAATGCAGGGCATACTGTAGAATGGAAGATCAATCACAAGATGTGAAAGATTGAGAGGAGTGATCATGGCAGAGATCATCAAGATCCTGCAGAGTCATGATCTAGATAATCAATCTAGATAAGTGATTGTACTGATCAAGTGGTAAGGGTGGATATAAGGAAGACATGGTAGCCTTGAGGATGTGGGAGAGAATCTAGATGATTGGTTAGGGGTCATGAGGATCATAAGAGAAAGGAAGAGGGGTTAAGATGTGGAACACATGATGGAGTGATGATGTGAAGAAGGAATGATGTGATCATGTGACCAGGGAAAGTCATAAGTTGTAAAGTGCAACCTGTGCACTAAGGAGAAGTCATACCCATGTGCTAACACAAAGTATGCAGGGTGTAGTCATGCATACACTTGCTGACATAAAGTATAAGGTGTGATTGTGATGTCATAACAGATCCATCTAGGATCTTGCAGGGTTTATGATCATACCAATTGGAGGGAATGATGGAAATGAGGAAGGTGAGGTGATTGGGAATGAAAGATGTAATTGATATGATGTCATAACAGGTGAAAGGTAGAGATGTGAAGATGTGAAGACATGATGAGTAAAGGGTGTGAAGGTGTGAAGGGATGAATGATGTCACATGATCAGGGAAAAGGGTTGTCATAAGCACTCATGCAATGCAAGCATGCAGTCATAGTGCTAAGTATCATACAAAGTTCATAACAGTGGCCAGCCAGGTTATGGCTTTGGCTATGACTTGTTTATTGTGGTACACTGCTTTGAACAACTTTAGGAAGTTGCTATAGGTGCCTATGTCTATTGTTTCAGTGGCATTGTCATATGCTTTAAGGCAGAAATTTTCTGCCCATGTGGCTGCAGATCCTTTTGTCATAAAAGAGAGGGCATAGGTGATTTTCTTTATATTGGTGTTATATACTTCCTCATTGACAGTAAGGTAGAACATCACTGTGTTAAGCCATGATATGGCTTTTCTAGATTCTCCATTGAAGTAATCAGGGGTGCCAAGGTGAAGTTCAACTGATTTGGTGGTTATGGCTGTGGTCATGACAGGTAAGGTGATAACAGGGGAGAATGGGAGAGTTTGGGTTATCATAGGGGGAGATGGTGGAGTGGGGCTTCATGGAATAGATGCTTGGGCACTGAGTGCATGGCTTAGCTGAGCAGCTAGTTAGTCAGCTGTGGGATTTGATGGGGTGATGCCCTAATCTGATTTAGGATCCAGAGATGAAGCTTTTTCTTCTTTGGAAGGCTGTGGGTGGTTGAGGGCATGAGTGGTGCATGGTGACCACCAAGGGTTTACTGTGGGGCATTGTGGGTTGGACATGGTGGATTTGGTGGTGTACTAGCTAGTACTAAATGCATGGTAGAGCTTTTGTCTTTTGTTACATGTAATCTGGGCAAGGTTGCACATAGCTCTTAAGTTAAGCTAAGACAAGAGTCCAAGTACTGAGTTAGCTCTTAGTTCAAAGGTATAGGGTTCTAGCATGTAGCATAACCTATGGGGATTGCCTTAGCTTTGACAAGCTTACTAGGGCTTGTTGACTAAGTGATGAGACAGAGAGGCAGCAAGCAAATGGATTGCTCTGCAGGTACAATGTATGAGAGTACAAGGGAGACAAAAGCTAAAGTATCATATGATATTTCCAAGTATTTATAGATGAGGAGGTTGTGCATGGTGTAAGGAACCAATGTTCCCTACAGTGATAAAGGCCTATTTCTCCATCTCTATACATAGTCCAAGTCATTCCCACTCCCTTCCTTCACTGCTATGCACCTAGTATACATTCAGATGTCTGGATGTCCACAACATGTCCAAGTCTCTATGATCCATGTCCCCAAAATGTTTGGTGCCTAGTAAACCTTTTGGTGAGTGATATGCTTCCTTTCATTCATCTTTCTATCATACTGGACATCATTTGGACATTGTTGGGTACACCTGGACCTTATATATCACATTTATCAGACACTACTTACATTTATATATGGTCTATTCATTCCTTTTCACCATATTCACTCCTGGATATTGTCCATTTATTTATACATTGATACTACATACTTACATAAGTCCTAGGTATGCCTGGACTATAAAGGGGTGTACATAAACTCCATATATAGTTTTCTTTCCACTGAAGTTACAAATCCATCAGATTTGTGCCTGGCCCCATTATTTCGAAGTCCTAGTTGTCAACACACATGTCCAGATACTTGTCTCATACCACCCTACCATCCTGTCACTTTGCATGTGGACCTACTACCTATAGAGCTTAGGAGTAGATGACCAACACCACCTATTCAAGGGAATTGTAAGTTCAGAGTTATCATCTTCTTTTCCTTCTCTTCTTGAATCCCTTTGGGATAAGCCTATTGTTCCCTTCACCCCTTTCTACTGACCTTCTTGTCACCCCAAGAAGTATTATTGTTTTACAACTGGAGCCCACCATGAGAGATTTAGCTGAATTGAGAGGAAGGTCACTCAGGCAAAATCCCAATCAACAAAAGTCTCAGCATTTACTCAACTAGCATTTAGTAATGAAGGGTCCAGTTTAGGGTCATCAGAGCCTATACATCCAGATAACTATCTGAAGAATGCCACTAATGTTATCCAGGTACCTGAATCATCTATCCAAAGCATCCCAAGGTTCCTAAAGCATTAGCCAACAAGGATTAGACATGAGAGACATTGTTCTGGAGAAGACAAAGAAAGTTCTGATCATTGAGCTTGCAATTCTAGCTCTAGTTCAAATCCCATCTTACCCATCATTGCATCCAGCATCAGAACCAAGTCCCCTAAACTGACACACTCTAGCCCTGCTCTCCTAGAGATGATGCTCATTCCACTCTATCAATTCAACCACTGTACATAACCCCTTATGACACCTGCCTCACCCAATGGCCAACTATGTCCAGATGCCACTCCAAGGAACACCTGAGGCCCCAAGGTTTGATGGAAAGACCCCAGCATACCTTCCACAATATCTAGAGGACATTAACACCCTAGGCACTGCCACCAGATTCAATGCAGCTGAGAAGATCAAGGCAGCCCTTGAATATACAGACCTAGATGAAGTGGAACTATAGGAAACCCTCCCTAAGGCCTCAGCCACCATAGCAGACTGGGAGGCATTTGTTACTGTGGTTGAGGAACTATATCCTGAATGCAAGGACATAGTGCAAGTAAACTCCTTGAGTAACCCTGCTGACCCCAAGTCTCAGGAGTTCTTAGTGCATGCATGGGCTGTCTATCAGGCTGAAAGAGAGGCAGATAGCAAAGGTAAAAAGGTTCAGATTGATGATGCAGCATCACCATCAAATCCTAGTTAAAATCAAAGAGTAGCACTCACTACCAAGAGTCCTATAGCAGTGGACATTCAAAGCATGCAAATAGATGTGTCCAGACTCCCCAGACATGTCAGTGCTGTAGCCCAGAATACTCAGCCTAAGCCACTGGAACCAAAAGTGCAGCCAGGGTCTAGGGTATACGACATTAATGCTATTGGCTATATGATATGAAGGGAAGAGTCCATGAGGTAAACATTAGGCAACTCATCTAATGGAATGAAAGAAGTGGAGATGAAGTTGCAGGATTTAATATAGGATGGAAGATTGATCACAAGATGTGACTGATCAAGGAGTGGATCATGGCAGAGATCCCATCAAGGGTTTTGCAGGGTTTGTGATCGAGATGCAATCTCGATTGGTGATCATACCGATCAGAGAGAATGACGAAAATGAAGAAGGGGAGGTGATTGGAAATGGAAGATAATCAGGGTGATTCGTGAAAGATGTGAAGAGGTAAAGAGATGTGATGCATATGAAGGGTTAAGGGCATGATGATGTGAAGGGACAATGTGGTCATGTGATCAGGGAAAGGTAAAGTCATGGCACTCATACATGCAAGCACACAGTCATAGTGCATAGTTGTAGCATAATCATACACAAATTTATAACAAGCAGTCCTAGTTGTAACATTCTATGGGTTATTATACATATCTAGGATCTATGGTGACACTGACTTCATTCTCAAGGGTTGCAACCTGGTAATAGCTACATGATCACTCAAGTATCTGAATCCTCACCCCATGATATGAACATGATTATGCTAGTCACATTAGGTCTCTAGTATTAGAAGAAAGACAGAACCATAGTGCAATAGTCTATTGGTTATCAAGAACTTGCAAGAGTAGTCCTAAAGTTCACATATATGAAGACCCTCTGATGTGTAGTCCTTCCCTTTATCCAAATCCCCTCATTGTCCTAGCACCATTCCTCATATCTGACATCTTAGGTTTCACCCTGTAATGTTCATCTGGTCATCCACCAGGTTGGTTGGGTTGTTTGGTAGAGTAGTGTAACTCTTTGGTTCTACAACAACCCCAAGGCTCATCTATGATTATGCCAGTTACATAGGTGCTGGTATTAGGAGAATGTGGACATGGCTGCAAAAGTGCCTGTTATACTAATGATGCAATAGTTCATCAAGGAGTAGAAGATCACCCTATTCTCACATCCAATTCCCCCTTGCTATTCCAGCACTCTTTATCTTTGACATGATAGGTTTAGCCCCATATAGTTGATGCCAGGTTGCCCAATGAGTTAAGGGAAGTATTATGGCTGGTAGGCTGTTGCTTTTGAGTAGGGTTCACAACATATAATGATTCTCTTGCCCTAATCATGCAGATGTGCTCACTCTTTGCATTCACACTCCTCAATATCTCTCTTCTGAATCACATGACCACTTCACATCTTTACACATCACTTATTACCCAGTTACATGATCATTCCTTCACATCTTCACATGATCACTCTTTCACAACATTTATGACCTTACCAATCATCTTTTTTTCCATTGTCACATCTTATGAATAGTATATGCCCACAATCCATCCTTCATTCCTTTATCTTCAACATTCCTTCCAATCAGTACAATTATGATCATATATTGATCATGACCCTGCAGGACCCTTGATGGAATCTCTGCCATAATTACTCCTCTCAATCAGTCACACTTTGTGATCAATCTCCATTTCATTGTTTCTTGCATGCTTTCTCATTTCTGATCTTTTTAGAAGCATGCCTTATCTTTATCTCATGGACCTTACCCTTTACCCTACATAGCCACACCTTAATTACCATATATCCTAGACAACCACAGCTTGATCTGTGTACCCTTATATACTGTATATAAGGGGTTATGAGTTGGCTGTTATTCTCCAGCCTAATTCACTTGTTATCTCTTTTATCCCACCATTCATGGTGACCTAGTGATATTAAGACTTGTAAAGAGACACTGCTATTCATCTACTGATCAGCAATGATCCCTAGGAGTGAGGCATTATCTGGAGATAATGCTAAACCTCTACTTTCTCCTTATCATTTATATTGTCAAGCTTGTATCTAAATCAAGACAGAACCCAGTCAAGATAATGTGTAATACATTCATT